>LAVV01003555.1:32016-44464 GCA_001263375.1 Puccinia sorghi
TACTTTGGTCCGCCTCAGCTTTCTGCGTGACCATGTCATCAGGGGCAGCAACTGCTGAGACCCGCAGTCACCCCCCTCGCCTATATAATATCCACACCGCCAGCCAAGAAGCAAATTCTAAGCAACCTACGCGCTCCAGCAGTCGGACCCCTAAAGTCAAGCCAGTCAGAGTAGGAGTCAAGAAGAACCCTCCTTTTATTACCTCTAACTCAAATAAGTGAGAGAACTTTTATCTCCTACCTCAATGAGATGGTCATCCAACTCAGGAACGGTAAAACGTTACAGGAAAGAGGCCATGCCCCGCACCAAAGACATCAACCCAAAACGCAAGGAGAAAACGATTGCAAAAGGGATGACCACCACTCTTGCAGATCTAGAGAGCATCTTGCCCCCCTTACAGCCAAAGAATTTGAACATTTACGGCGTGTCGGAGAGCTTGATTGACCTCAATCAAGGTATCTCTCCCTTGGTAGTCAAAAAGAAAGCTGCCTCAATAGCATTAGTCTTGGGACAGTCAACCCCCGCACCAACGGTGGGCTGCTACACTACCCTACGCTACAGGCCAAAATAGCGTAGCATAGCGGCCGTTTTTTTTTCGCCAACACTGTAGCATTAGCGGTGCTACAGAGCCGCTACACTGCATTAAACTACACTACAGCGCTTGTAGAAGCTATTTTCCACTACAAAGCACTGTAGAGTAGCGTAACAAGGCCTTTTTTGGGCCTTGTTCCGTTAGCGTTAGCGCAAAACTGCTAACGGCTACGACAAAAGTTGTTAGCTGTTAGCGGTTTTAAGCCGTAGCGTAGTGGGCCCACCGTTGATCAAGGGACAGGCCGAAAGCCTATAAGTATCATTTAACTGTGCCGATTGACTTCAAAAGTGGGACTTATATCACAAAAAAAACAAATACCATATAGTAGTGCTTTATGTGCAAGCAAAAACTACTTGAAAATGAAGTTACCTAAGCCTTCATGTTATGAAAAATAAAGGGGAACTTTTTGAAGGCTTTAAGGGTGTGGAAGTATTTTTTATCCACTTCGACACTTGCTAACGTAAGTACTATACATGATTCACTAAATAATGGTGTAAAACATTAGTCATGCATTGGCTTTGGCATAATTTTAACACATGGGGATTGAGGGATTTGTATCTTGAGAAAAAGCAATGTATAGCTGGCCATGAGCAAAGTAGGGGGGATTTCAAGAAGTCAACAGAATTATCCCAGGTATGTCCTTGGATTTTATTTATGGTGATAGAAAGGCAAGGCACAAAAGGAAATTTATACATTCAAAAAGAGATTTTTGCTTGTGATTGTCCTGAATAGTTCAATAATACCTTGAAAAGTATGAACTCTCTATTTTTAAATTTTAAGCCATAATTTTTCCAAAAATAGCCCAAGCCAAAAGTGTTGTGACCAGCAGACAAGTTCTTTTTGAGGGAACAATGCCTAAATTAAGGTTCTTTAGTAACATGAACGGAATTCCAAACTTCAAGGCAATGACGTGAAACAGGAAACCCAGAAAATTATTGGAATTTCAACCCTTCCCCTCAGTGTTTCTTATTTTTTCATGAAATCGTTAACATTATAGTAATAAAAAATAAGTCTGATGTGTGATATTTTCACCCTCTTCTCTCAGTAAATTACTTCTTTTTTCTTGATTTTTCTCAACTGATCAAGAAGAATTAACACCCCATCCTGTCTGTGATGTCTCTGATTTTCTTATTCAGCTTATCTAGTCCTAGCATCATTATTGCTCTTTTTTGTATAGTATGTCTGATCTGAACTCAATTCATCTCTCAGTTGTTTTTATTTATTTTCTCAAACCACATCTTTGCCAACTTGTATCTCATTTAAACATAGCCTAGTCCAGAAAATTTACCTCATCAGTTCTTTCCCTCTTTTTCCGCCATTGAGCTGGTATGGTGCCTAAAACAACTGCAATTAACCTTCCCTTTCTTTTCCCTCTTGGACCATTAGTTCAGAAATTCAAAAAATGTTTGTGGAAGGGAGTCTAGTGCCTGTTTGTCCAACATATCTACAGAAATTGAATTAGTACTATTTCCTGGAAGCCTGGCAGCCAAAATCTCACTTATTTGAATTTTATTGACATTTAAAAGGGCCAATATTGCATGATTACTAACATAATTAAAGTAAGATTCTTTGTCTCCAAAAAACCATTGTTCAATTTTTCTATATAGAAATTATACTGCAGACAACATAAGTGTTGCAACATATTCATGGGCTGTTACTGATACATACAGTATTTGGCATTTTTCTGTATCGAAAAGTCGTAACTGGAATTCTGCTAACTGGAGTAAATCTTCTCCAAAGACTTGAGCTCACTGACTGCCTGATGCTGAAGATTTGGACCATAGTCTCATGATCAAGGTAAGCTTTAGGTTATGAACCAAGGGCCAGATTTAAGAAAATTTTCAAGTTTCATTTCTTGAAAATGGATAAGTTTCAAATAAAACCACATTCAAAGCCTGGCAAGAATCGACAGCCAAGAGTCACCAAAAGGTTGATGATTACCAGTCAGTTGTTGCAAATCACGGTTCACAGCTTCAATTCCTTACATGTTCATTGTTAATATTTCATCCCAGGCAATCAAGTGAGCTTCTTTCAACAAAGCACCTTGCCTTGAAAATGGTAAGATAGAGCATTAACTGGAGCATGAAGGGAGAGCGTAAATGAAAAACACAAATGGGCTGTTTGGCCATTAGTTAAGATTAATGCAGCAAAACTAGTTGAAGCAAAAACCAGAGGTGTTTGTCTGCCAGAAAGTGCAAGGTCAATCATGAAATTAAGAATGTGGGTTTTCCCTGTACCACCCGGCCTGGATAAAAAAGCTTCTTGCCAGGTGAACCATCAACTGAAAATAAAACTTGCTCAACTGCCTGCAATTGACATGCAGAAAGCCCAAAAAAACTTCTGGTGTTACTTTCCACCTTTCTCCAAGATTTCTTCCGCCAATCTCTGATTCACATTCACTGTGCAGACTGAACAGTGCCTGTACCAAAACATCTATGTATGAAAACAGGTGTAGTTTGTATGGCAGCTTGGCTGGAGTATGCTGTATAACTGCAGGCAGTTGAGCAAGTTTTTTTTTCTTTCAGTGATTCAAACTGGAAACACTTACCTCAAGATTTTCCTGCTTGCTCTTTTTGAGGGAATGAATGCACAATTCTAGGGTGGTTTCTCAGGTGTTGATCCTCCCCCAGCCGTTCCACTAAGTAAATATTTCATCAAAGCTGATCTGGGGTGTATACTCAAGCCAACACTATCTAGTTACTTTCCCATGTCTTCAATAATTCAAGAAAAAAGTTTTATTGTGAACAACCTGATTTCTGCTGATTTCTGTGTATGAGTGCGATGAAAGTTGGTGGCATCTCTCTATAAAGGTGGGAGTAGTGTTGATTAAATAATTTCAGGGGGAAGCAGGCACGATGTGTGTGATGATTGTGCAACCTTTAAGAATTTTAAAACTTGTCTTAATCAAATGGAACTTGACTCTGAAACCACACAACACACATGCACACAATGAAATTTATTGCTTAATGTTGGATGAAGGAAAAAATGACTGGTAATTAGCCTTTTTTCACATTTTAGAAATATAATTGTGTTTTTTTATTATTGATAAAAGATGAAAGATAGATTAAAGAAAAAAAATTGACTTGAACCTTCAAGGATGAGAAATTATTTTTTAAAGAAATGTAACTCAACTCTGAATCAAAACACACAACACACCTAAATAAGGAGAATAAAAAGTTGAGGAAACAACAATGAAATTGTGATCTGTCAACAGAATTTTTTAAAACATTATCATACCTTCAAAAAATTCAGTTTATTGTTTTTTGATATTTGGGATTGGGGATTGTGGATGAAGGACAAAATGAATGGGAATCTAGGGAGGGGCTCCTCCATTGTAATAGGTATTTGATGAAGTAAAAGGTGATGACCATAAATTGGCATTGTGCTAGTTGAGTAAGGTAGCCTAGGAAAAGAATTGAAAAGTGAGCACAAAAACAGCATTCCAAATGGCAGGGTTTGATAAATGGGATTCAACCCATTGGATAAGCTTCATCCTTAGAGAAAGTTAGACTGTCCGAAAGGCTTCAACTGTAAATAGAATAATATAATTCTGTTCACTTTTTTCTCTGATCATAGAGTTTTTATTCTGTGAAGAAATGCTAAGGAAAATAACCCATTCTCATCATGAGTTTCTACTTATTTTTCTCCCCATGTACAATAAATTAGGTGTAGTGTGATTTTGCTTTGTGCGTGTCATCTTCAAGTTTGATGAGAAGTTATTTCTAAGTTTAATCACCAAATTGAATAATATTCAATTTGGAACTCACCCAATTCTAATAAAACCAAACTCAGTGAAAATTTTCAATCTAACGACAGAACCAACCAGAACCACACAGATCACCCAGGATAACAAGTTCCCTCACTCTTAGGAAGTTTTCCCACTCACAAGTGTCATCACTGCCTACCAATAAGTCAGCAATATTACTCTTATGTTACATTCTGTCCTCTTGGTTTGATTCTCCAAACCACACCTCTACTACTTACCTGTTTCTCTTCTTTTCCATCAAAAAAACCAAATAGGTTTCCTTTAACAGTCCTTGGGCAACTGCCTACAAAATCAGGACCTGGTCTTCTAAAAAGAGTTTATCTATTACCAAGACCCTCTGTTGATTCCAAAGGAGGCTGACTCTACAGCTTGCTCCACTCCTCTTCTGAGTTGAGTGTTAAATCCAAGTGACTAGCACTGCAAAAAAAAACCTTGCTCAACTGCCTGCAGTTAACATGCTGAAAGTCCCAGGAAGCTTCTGTTGTTACTACAACCATTCTCCAAAATTGATTCAACCAAGCTTTGATGCACAGTCACTGTGCAGACTGAACAGTGACTGTGCCAAAACATCTACATAGGCAAACATGTGGAGTTTGGATGACAGCTTGGCTGGAGAATCCTGAATGTCCACTTGAGGCAGTTGAGCTAGTTTTTTTCTGCAGTGTAGAGCCTTGTTAAAACTCTTTTGAAATTCTTTCCAAGAAATAAATCAAGTTTTAACAACCAATATTGTGTCCTGCTTCCACTCTAGAGGCACAGGCGCATAATAAGGGGGGAAACCCATAGATCCTGCCAGGTGGGAGTGTATATTGGCTCCAGTTGCACCTGTAAATAGTGCCATGGTTGAGAACTTTGCAGATGATGGGGGTTTCAGCTGGGCCTTATTAGGGGATGATTGAGGGGTGATTGGATTTTTTGCACAGCCATGTAGTTGAAAGTGATCTTCTTCCTTGGTAATATAGTTTAATGAAAGAGACTTTGGTGATTTTTTATAGTTAAATCATTATTATGGACCTTTCACCAGGGATTCTTCCATGGCACTCGCATGCAAGTGCTTTCTCTTAACTTGGTCTACTGAGCTGATACCTGTCTGCCTGATGCCAAGGATACTTCCTTCTAGCTGCAGGAGGAGCAAAATTGAAACAGAAATTATGGAGAGGACTCCTGTGGACAGTTCTGGACGTATGAAAGGGTTTTTATGGGGAATATCTAAAGGATATTTAATTTAAGAAAGAAATGGACAAAAAATAATAAGATAAAAAAATCTTATTATTAATTCTCAGAGGGGCCTGCAAGCAGGGTTTGTTTAGATCCCTCTCAAANAAAACTGCTAACGGCTACGACAAAAGTTGTTAGCTGTTAGTGGTTTTAAGCTACACTACGTGCAGCGGAGTGGGCCCACCGTTACCCATACCTCCCCCAGTGGAGAGACAAGTTTGACAACGAGACCGTCTCGAAACCTTGACAGCCGTTGGCAAATCAGAACCAAACAAGATAGACCAAGCAATTGCACAACATTAAGATGCTGCAGCAGTAGCTGCAGCCATGATGCTCCCTTCTCCCTTGAGAGTAAAACAGTCCCCCCATTTGGAGGAACCAAAAACCAAGCCTAATGTAGTGGATTGACAGATAATGAACGCCTTCGAGATATTCAGGACGCAGTACCAGCTGTACAGCTCGGCGAGAGAATCCCAGGACTACAGCGAGGGATTCTGGAACAAGGCAAAGCGACTCAGATCCTGCTTGTAATACTAGCTGGAGCAGGGGGCACAGGGGACCTGTGCAACACATGGAACCCAAGACAAACCCCGGAAGAACTCAGAAGGAGAGAACAAGTCCAAGAGGAGGGTGTTCCTCCAAGCTGCCACAGGACACCATCCCATGACGCAGTCAGATGTCCAGGGTGATACCCTATCACCCTTGAATACACATCTATATACTCCAAATGCACCCCCAGCGCAGGTTATAGCGAACAACAGGATGTCTAGATGAGGGGAATCTGCTTCCTTACCACAGACCCACCCATTGGGCCAAGCAACCAGAGGCCCAACAAGAGATCAGTACCATTATTACAATCCCGAAGCAAGACGTTCCCCTCCCCAAATCAACATCAGACCTCCACAAGTGCTACCAGGGAATACAGCCCCCCCCCCAACCTGCTCTCCAACAGCCTCACCAAGAGGACCGTCACCGCCGCCGCCGCAGAATACAAAGACCAGCAAGTGCCACGAGCGATATCCTAGAAATAGGAGCAGCACTGAGGCGTGCGGAGAGAGTAGCCACCAGAAACCGCAGGATCCTTCACAGTACCAACAATGGCGAAGTCAGGGAAAGGCGCAACCATGCGCATCCATACACAAATCAGTGATTCCCCTCCTGTATCCCCCTGGATCCCCTTCCTCAGGTATCAGCACTACTAGTTCCCCAGTTGTACCTGTCCCTCATCGAGACCTGCTGAGAGACATAAGTAATGTACCTGTCCCTCATCAAGACCTGCTGAGAGACATAAGTAATGATCTAGCCAGAGACTTCCCATTCTTCTTAGAAATGAAACTTAAGAACTTTTTCAATTCCTTTTTGTCAGAATTGTACCAAAAATTTGAAGACTTACCTGGATCTCTACTAGAGAAGCAGAATGACTGAGTCTATGTACAACCTCATCCATACTGAGGTAGTACCTATTCTTTTCAACAAAATAATGGCTCATTCTAGCCACTCTGATACAAGAATAGAATCTCCAAACACAGAGAATGATCCAACTCCTTTGTTGCTGAAAATATTAGGCAAAATGTATTCTTTGCAAGATAGTCTACACATTAATGACTCACAAACTGAAGCCAATGCAGATATTCTAGCTAGGGACATAAAAAAACTAGATACTCTCTGCTCCACTAGATTTTCTAACATAGCAGCACAAATCAATGAGCTGAATTTGAATGAAAATAATAGATTTGAAAAAGTCAAGAGAAGGTTGGGAGATGCTTGCTCTACCCTGAATTCTATGAGCAACAGAAGGGAAACAGACCTAACTTACACAGTCAGACAGGAGCCAAACAACCTGCAGCTCAACTCATCTATGGCTCAAACCCTCCCAACACCAGAGGAACAGGCTCTCTCTCCTTTGATATACAACAACCCCTTGATGGATCTTAGAACCAGTGCTTCCATTCACAAGCCAGACCCTCAGTTCTCTAGTCTTCAACCAACAGACAGACACTATTCTAGGGCTCCTCACACCCAAATACCCAGTATAAGCCACTCCCTGGATGAATTCCCTTTCATCCAGAGACAAGATGTTGACCCAGAAATGAGGAAAGAATTGTGGAGAGCAATCCCTAAAACTAGTGAGTGGGAGACCTTCTCAGGTGAACTTCCTTATAATCATGAACTGTGATTGAAACACATTGATGTGTTTGTAGAAGATTACTGCCTGCTAGACCACATGATAGTCAGTAGATTAACTGCACTATTCACTGGTACAGCTAAGAAATGGTACTTAGGGATGAGAGATGCTCATTTCAAAAAGTCTTGGGCCTGGTGGAAACACACTAATAGGAATAAATTTGGTACTCCCAATTGGAAATGGAAGATGCAAAGAGAATTTGAGAAAGACTACTTCTCCCTAGAAAATATTAAAGTACACCCATGGTTCAACACGCAGAGAGAAAGGTTGAGAGCTTACCAACCAGAATGCAGTTAATTCCTCCTTTGTGAAAAAATTCTCAAACAATGTCCTGGAAATCTTGAACATGCAGTGAAAAGCAGGTACAAGAAGGATACATAGGACATGAATTTTGAAGAAATGGTCATCATTGTTGAAGAAATCCTGGATAGAGCTATGAAGCCTGATAAGTCTTCTTGATACAAACCTCCCCCCGAAAGAGTTCATTGGACCAATAAAATTCACCTTAGGAAGACTGAGGTCCCCAAGGCTGAAACAGATTTGAAGAAACAGGCTGCCTCAAATCAACTACCTCCATCCAAGAACAAAGAAACCTGTCATTTTTGCAAACCGAAAGGCTCTCCAGGGAATGCCCAAAGAGAAGGAACAGGATCAATAATGCAGACATAGACAACTCTGATAGAGTGTATGAGATGGATGAAGAAATCTTCAGTGTCAATGATGAGAGGTCAGATTCCAGCAAGGAGGATACTGAAGATAACCACATGATCTTTGCTGTAGACAATGATGGCACCTCAGACCCCCTACTAGATTTTTCACTAAGAATGCGTGCTATAGAATGTGAGATACCTAAAGAGTATTCTATAGCCAAAATTCAGGCAGAAGCTCATAAGCCCCAAACTGGGTCCACTGACTGCCAAACCTTCCATGTGGAAGATGCCAGACTGATGAGATGTAAACCTGACAAAGGCAAAGCCCACTTAATTGGGCTACAAAATATTACCAATATTCTCATATTTGGTAAATCATTCTATTGTCTCCTGGAAAGTGGAGCCTCCTGTTCCATTGTCAGTCAAACCCTACTAGACACCATCAGATCTAATTGGAAAGATAATCTCATACCTATAAACAAGGCAAAATTCCAAAGTTGTAGTGATCTGAATCCCCTAGGCATCATAGAGATTCCCCTCATCTTTCCCCATACCAGAGGATCAGTAAGAATATTGTCAGAATCTGTAGTTATGGCAAATTCCAAGATCAGTTAATTAATCCTAGGAAATGACTACCTGTCTCTATATGGTTTTGACATAAACAACAGCAGAGATAGATTCTTCACTATTGGGAATGAGAAAAAGAGAAAGAAGTTTGGTTTCAAATCCCATATGCATGACAACATGCCTCTATCATCTGAGATAGCTGCTGTCAAGAAGCTAGACCCAGAGCTGGAAAGTTTTATTAAAAAAGACCTATCTGACTTCCAGATCTATGAAAAGTTAGTACCAGAACAAAAGGATAAGCTTTTTGAAGTACTTTTCAAGAACAAATTACCCTTTGCTAATACTTATCAACCCCTAGGTGCTGTCAGAGGGCATGAAGTACAAATACATCTTACAGTAGAGAGGCCCTACCCTCCTTTACTCAGGAGACCTCCATATCCTGCTAGCCCAAAAAGCAGAGATGCCCTGGAAGAACATATTGAAGAGTTGGTAAGGCTCAATGTCTTGAGGAAAGTTGGGCATAATGAAGTAGTGGAGGTCACCACCCCTGTGATAATAGCTTGGCACAATGGGAAGTCCAGGATGGTAGGGGACTTCAGGGCCCTGAACACCTACACTGCAGCTGACAGGTACCCCATCCCTAAAATCAGTGAGATTCTTAACAACCTAGCCAAAGCTAAATTCCTGACCAGTATGGATGTCCTTAAGGGTTTTCATCAGAATGTAATAGCCAAGGACTCCAGGAAATTCCTAAGGATAATCCTCCATAAGGGCATTTATGAGTACCTGAGAATGCCTTTTGGTATAAAGAATGCCCCCTCAAATTTTCAAAGGATGATGGATACTGAATTCAGGAAAGAATTAGATGAGAGATGTGTCATTATATACATTGATGATATCATTATCATTTCCAATACATGGGAAGAACATCTTCAGAGAATTGATAGAATACTGAAAATAGTCATCAACATGAATATGAAGATCTCATTGAAGGAATGCAACTTTGGATTCAACCAAATCAAATCCCTAGGTCATGTAGTATCAGGAATAGCCATTGGCATTGATCAGAACAAGGTGGCTGCAGTCCTGCAAAAACAAATTCCTGCTAACAAGAAGGAAATTCAGTCCTTTCTGGGTTTTGCTGGTTACTATAGACAACATATAGAGAATTTTTCTGAGATTGCCAGACCTTTGCCTGAGCTGTGCAGGTTAGATGTTGTATATGAGATGACCCATGAGAGAATCTTGGCCTTTAACAAACTGAAAGAAAAGTTGACTTCAGCTCCTTTACTCTTGTTCCCTGAATGGAAACTACCTTTCAAGCTCTATGTTGATGCTAGCATGGCTGACCTTGGAGCTGCCCTCCATCAAGTCCAAGTGATAGAAGGGCGTAAGAGAGAAGGCCCCATAGTTTTCATCTCTAGAAAACTTAAGGACAGTGAAGCTAAATATTGAGCAAGGCAGCTTGAATGTCTATGCTTAGTATGGGCCCTGGATAAACTTCACTATTACCTTGATGGGAGTGTCTTTGAAGTCATCACTGACTGTACAGCTTTGAGATCACTGCTTAACCTGAAGACCCCAAACAGGCATATGCTGAGGTGGCAGAAAGCTATACAGGAGTAAAGAGGCAACATGACTATCCAACATATATATGGGAACATCCATAAAAATTCTGATGGAATCAGCAGGTGGCCCATACCCAATGATCCCAGTAACCCTGCCTATGATCCAGAAGATACAGAAGAAGACTCCAGATTTCCAATAATGGGTATTCATGTTTCTACATTCCAGTCTGAATTCTTTGAATCAGTCAAAGAAGGTTATAGCCAAAATAAGAATACTATGATATTGGTTGATCTCCTATCTAGAGATACAAAGAGCACAGAATTGTCCAGTTCATTGGAAGGATATTGGAAGAAAGCATACCTAGAAGGAAGATTCAACCTATGGGATGGTCTACTGTACCACAGAGAGAAGCATAACTCTGTGTTGATCATTGTTGACAAGGACAATATCAACACTATCCTTTTTGAATGTCATGATAGTGTCTACTCAGGTCACTTTTCTGAAGAAAAGACTATGGAGAAAGTAGCAGAAACAGCATGGTGGATCAACTGGAAAAAGGATAACTCTGAGTATTTTACCTCTTGTGACAGACTCCAAAAAGCAAATAAGGCTACTGGCAAAAGGTTTGGCTTGATGATGAAAATCCAAGAACCATCAAAACCCTGGGACATCATTAACATGGATTGGGTAATATCACTATCACCAGGTGGTGCTGCAAGCTTTAACTCTTGCCTATTAGTAGTGGACAGATACTCCAAGACACCCATTTTCATTCCATGCTTCAAAGAAGACACTGCTATGGATAGTGCAGTCCTTTTCTGGAATAGAGTTATGCCCAGAACTGGTATGCCAAAGATCATCATATCAGACAGAGACCCCAAGTTCACCTCTGAATTTTGGGTATGTTTACATAGCATGCTAGGTACTAAACTCTCCTTCTCCACAGCATATCATCCTCAAACAGATGGACTGGCTGAAAGGATGATCCAGACCCTAGAAGACATGGTGAGAAGGTTCTGTGCATATGGCCTAGAGTTCAAAGATAATGATGGCTATACCCATGACTGGGTCACATTACTCCCTATTTTAGAACAAGCATACTGCACCGCTGTCCACTCCACTATAGGTAAATCACCAGCAATCCTAGAAACAGGCTGGTTACCCATCTTATCTAGAGATTTCCTCGTACAAAGAGAGGTCAATATCCACCCTACAGCAAATGCTTATGCTAAGATGTATGACAAAGCTAGAAGATATGCTGAACAATGCATTGCAGATACAGAATACAACAAGGATAGATGGGATAAAACACACAAGGAACCTGGATTTAAAGTAGGAGACCAAGTGTTAATCTCAACAACAAATTTCAACAACCTTTCAGGCCCTAAGAAAATGAGAGATTCATTTGTTGGACCATTTGTCATCAAATCTTTGCATGGTAGGAATGCTGTAGAAGTGATATTGACTGAATAATACAGCAGGAAACACCCTACATTTCCAGTGAGCTTAGTGAAGCCCTACAATAGGCCTAATAATGACAAGTTCCCCCTCAGGCAGAAGGTCAAAGTAATCATACCACCCTTGGATCCAAGCAATAAGAAAAAGGTGATTCTTAGGATCCTCAGAGAAAAAAAGGCTGAGGGTTGATAAAAAAGATGTAAAGATGTACCTGGCTAGGTATAATAACTTAGGTGCTGACCATGATGAATGGTTATTGGAAAAAGACATCCCAGAAGCTGGAATCCTCCTGAGGAAGTTCAGGAGTGACAAGATATCCTCTTTAATGTCACATTCCTTACAGGATGCACCTCATTTTGGTGGTAGGGAATGTCAGCCTTAGAGACAGTAAGCCTGTCCAAAAGGCTTCAAATTGTAAATAAATAAATTTATTTCCTTATTAC
>LAVV01003577.1:2906-14286 GCA_001263375.1 Puccinia sorghi
TTTGGGAGCAAATATTTACTTTTTTTGGTTTTGAAATCTGTTGTGATTTGAGCTACACTTTTTTGGAAATCTGTCAATTAGAAATCGTGGATTTGATGATTTCTCAATTAGAAATTGTCGATTTGATGATTTCTAATCAACGGGTTTTGAAGGTGAATTTTGTCATATTTGATACCCCCTACTAGAGAATAAAAAAATGAAATCTTAAAATTAAAAATTGAAAACAAGAATAAAATATAAAATATAAAAAAATAAACAATAAAATAGCCCAGTTCACGTAGGGTGTTTTTGTGCAGATGTCATAAAAACCACTCTGCTTGCTCGCATAAAATCATAACCTCTGCGCGTTGCACTTTCCCATGATGTTTCAATGCCAAACTTGATGTTAGCATTGGTTCAAAGCTTGCTTGCCACAATAAATTTACCTGTGAGCAAGCACAGTCGTAGAGGTGAGTTCAGTAATCTGTGCAATGGGATACCAGCTCACGGTTGAGCTGTCGCAAGTCGGCCTCCTTGAGCTTGCGAGGACCGCCGGAGCGACTGCCGTGGCAACCTTCCTGCGATCGCAACGACTGACTGAAACAGTCTACGGTCTGTCGGGGAAGGCTGAGCTTTCTAACGACTTCGCTAGCTGTTGCTCCTGCCTTCATCATGCCGACGTTAATGGCTTTTTACTCCGTGATGAGGACGTTGCGATTCTTCTTTGAGGGAGACATTGAGGTTGGTTTTCAGTGTCCCCGAGCACGGACTTCAATCAGTAATAAGAGTCCAGCACTACAAAGAGATCCCCCGCCGCTAATTCTTGTCCGGGCACTGTACACTGTGTACTTTCATTGATAGGATGCCTGTTTGCACCGCCTCCTGCTGTAATGGCAAGTGGCATCAGCGAAGACACGCCGGATTGTCTGGGAAGTTGCGCAGTTGTGTATAAATAAGTAAGTCTAATGCCGTCTGCAGCAGCCTCTCTATCTAGTGTGGACCCTGTCCATCCCATTCTCTTGTTGAAGCTAGTAGTGTTCGCCACCAGAGAACCAGTGCACACTACCAGTGGTCGTCCAAGCTTCCGACCCCACTCGGCAATCCCCCTCTGCCACCCTGGTCCGTCCCAGGCTCAAAAGCTTAAGCTCGCCCCGGGAACCACAATCTGCCAATCGATCAGCTCATCCTCCCGTCAGCTGTCTCGCCACTCGTCTCCTAATAAAACTAACCGGAACCCGCTCTCAAGAGCCTCCTCCAAACACTTTCCTTTAATATATTCTGCCCTTCTCCCCTAATCGAGAAGCCAGAGTCCACCAGCCAACTCAACCACTCCCATCAGCTACCAACCTCATCGTTTTCAGGCTTGTAACAAGGCTACAGCAACTTTTGTAAGCTTCCCCCTCCTCTTTTCTTTATTTCTTCTAACGCCGTCGTCATCATCACTATCATCATCAATTGGAGATAAGAAATAGGAAATGAGAAGCACAAGCAAATACACATAATGCCTTCATCGCCTTATTCAAACATCGTCTACACTATGCCTGGATGGAGGATGATCCTTGTGGATTGCAGCTACATATTATTTACAATATTACTCAAAATACAATGTATGTATAGCCCCAATTCATCCTCTTTGGTCTTTTTCAGGGTCTGCCTGCCTGCCTCCCCCCGCCTTCACTCAGCAGGCTATTAGGAGCTTTAAGAGGAGCGCAGTCTTATATTTTACCCTGGATTATTTGCGAACAAACACCCCTGCGGCGTCTCTTGACATTTACATATACATAATACATATTTACCGCGTCTTACCCAGTCCGCAGACTTGGTTGTCTTCCCCCACAAATCCCCAACTCTCCCGTCTACATACCTAATCAATCAGTTGATATAATTATAATTTCTCCCTCCGCCGCCCTCCTCCATCAACAATATTTATCATTACTATCCGCTCATTTCTGCGTCTTTCTTCTCTCGTTACCGCGAATAAAGAGCTAACGAATTCCTTCAATCATGCCATTGGTACGTTTTCTCCTCCATATTTCATAAATACATATATATATATATCTACACTATCAAGCAGCGGGCATCCAGGATCTGTGGCCATGAGCAAGAGACTGTCGATATATGATGCAGCGCAAGGCTTACCCATGCAATCTGTCCCCAAGAAACGGCGGCCATGGGCGTTCATAATGATCGGCTCCATCCTGGCCATCCTGGCCGTCGTCATCCCCGTCGCCGTCGTCTTCACTTCCAGGTCCGACGGCAGCCACAAGGACGGCCAGAATAAGGCTGTCTCCGCCTCCTCTAAGGCCCACAAGATTGGCCCCAATGATCTCGCCGCTAAGCCTAAGTGGGACTTCGATACTAACAAAATCATCGGCATGAACCTCGGCAATTGGCTCGTCCTAGAGGTCCGTTTTCCCTCCCCCTCCTTACAAAAATAAGTTCACTACAATCTCATCCCCCTCCCTCCTTCTTCGTTTAACTAACAGAGATGGATGGCGGAAGATTGGTTCGTTGAGAAAGCTGGACCCAACTCGTGGGACGAGTGGAGTTTTACCATTGCCCAAGGTGACAATGCTGCCCGAACCCTGGAGGTGAGCCCCAATATCATAGTTCTTGCTGTCTGTCCATCCGCACTTAACATGATCTCCATCCACCGCCATCTCACAGGAGCATTGGTCGACCTGGGTGACTGAGGACGATGTGGAAAAGTTATACCAAGCCGGGATCAACACCTTCAGAGTCCCTCTCGGCTTTTGGGTAAGGACCTTCCCACATGTGCGCGCCGATGTTGAATGCTCACAACTATCATGTGGGATATAGGCGTTCATCGAGACGGTCCCTCCGGAGCCTTACATCACCACCGGCCAGCTCGATCATCTGGAACGTCTTTGTGGCTGGGCGTATGCCCGCGACATGTATATAATCTTGGATTTACACGGGCTGCCCGGGAGTCAAAACGGCGAACAACAGTCCGGACACAGTTGAGTTTTATACCATTCCTTCGGTCATCAGCATCCAAGCAGTTCTTATCTTCCCCGTGGTTCTGAAATCTCCCCGTCCCTTGGATCTGACGTATCTTACTTCTATGTATATCATCTTGAAGATACTACGAGCCCCAACTTCTTCCAGCCAATGCAACAGGCACGGTCGGATCAGCTGGTCAAAGCGGTGGTCGACTGGATTGCCGGCTCGGCCTACTACAGCATCTTCTCGGCCATTGAGGTGATCAATGAGCCGCGCCCATACACCACCGAACAGCGTGCCATGTTGCGCGCCTTTTACGACCGGAGCTACGAGACCATCCAGACCCTTGGACCCAAAGCCCCGGCCATGTTCTTCGCCGATGTTCGTCTTCATTCACCCCGTCAACAACTCATCTTCTCAGCAGCTTATCTCGGTTTTTTGTTGTCTTTTCTTGCAGGGATTTGTTACTGGGGATAAATTCGCGTATTGGTGGGAATTCGCATCGTCGCACAAGACCCAGCCGCCGAGTCTGATCTACACGGACCATCCATACATTGGCTATTTCCCGGCCCAAAACAACTCGGCCGACATCTTCAATCAGACCTGTACGAAAGGCACCAAGTATGCCAACTTCCCCGTCACCACCGTCATCACCGAATGGTCCTTGCGCACGGGGATCCAGAACTCCACCTTCGAGAAAGCTTTCTATGAGGCCCAACTAAAGTAACTTTCTTGCCCTCTCTTTAACATCTATTCCGATATGGGTTGCTGATACTAGGGGTTCTTTATTAAAAGTACCTGGTCGTGGTATTCGGGAGCGGTTTTCTGGTCGCTACGGGTGTTAGATTCGAAGGTAGCAGTGTTAGCGGATAAAGTAGCGCAATACCAATGGTCGTTCGAGACGTTATTAGAGCGGGGCTCGATTGCGCAGCCGAGCAAGAAGGGCGACACGGCCCAGTTCCTGAAGGAGCTGCAGACGCCCTGTGGTCCCCCGCCGACGCTCGTCCGCGACGGCAGTCCCCCTCAAGGCTCCGCCGCCGCTGCCGCCATCGCCGACGCCGCCGCCGCGAAGGCCATGATCCCTGACATCAACAAGTCTATCGAGGCCGCCGCCATCCAGTTCGGGCTGCAAGGTATCGGCCCCCAGGCCGTCCACAAATCGACCCCCAAACGTCGCTAAATCTGATCTCTGATCTTCTTCCCCCTCCCAAAAAAAAATAATTAAAAATACACTTCTTAGCCTCCCTGGCCTCTTTTCCCTCTTGATGAATCCCATCACCCTCCTTTCCCTATTGTCTTGTGTTGTTTCTTTCCTCAATGCGAACTTTAATCGGAGTGCTGAATTTTATCCGCCGTTTATATGAAATATACATTACACATATCTACCTTGTACTTCTCTGCGGTCGTCCTGATGCAGCAGCAGAGCCCCGCCGCGAAACAACTCGTCACATCTCGGTGGATGTTTCCATTCGAGCAGAACAACACCGCGGGCCGCTGCGGAATCTCCTCCCCTCCCTCGCTCTCTGAAGTCTTCGTGTGCTCCCCTTTCTCCTTCTTCTTTGTGTTTTTTTGTTTTCTTGCTTGCGGTTGTGTCTCCACTGCTTACACATAAATCTCGCATTCGTTTCCGTTTCATTTGATGCCGTCGCACTTAAAAAGAAGAAAAAGGTCCTCCGACCTGAAGAAACACAAAGAAAAAAAAATTAATAAGTGAGGTCATGTGATGATACCCTTCTTAAATGGCGTGGTCCATATTTACAGCCCCAGACACCCCTGGCTTGTCCAACAGCTCGCTGGAAATATTGGGAGTTCTGAATCCCCATGGCATCATGGTCGCCGTCAAAAGACCTCTTCACATGTAAGCCGGACGCAGTCTCACTCCTTGCAAGCTGCCCTTTCATGCCTGTTTTGAGGACCCTATTCTCTGACGCCCTCAATTTCCCTCTATTATGTCCCTTCAACACATGCGAAACTTTTGGACTACAATTGCATGCTTTACAAATGCCTAATCCCCGTGGTTAGATGTACGCAATGACGCTCCCATGAACATTCAAGTCCAGCGTCATAATTGTATGCGAGGCTGAGAGATTAATCCAACGCGATACTCTGAGATTATTTCTGACAAATTACCCGCTTCTGGTACTTTTCATCCAGCTCACTGTGGCTTTCTCTGATCCACGCATGCGCCAAAATTTCGCTTGCGCAAATTCGTCTCCGCGGCTCCGATTCAAACATCTTCTTCAACACATCTCGAGCTGTCCCATCAAAATGTAAACATTGTACATTATTCTTGGTCATCATCAACTGAATTCTCAACTTTCAAAAAAAAAAAAAAAATTGAAAAAAACCTTGTTGATAACCTCCGCCAGACATACAACTCACTGCCTCGTCCTTAGTGGCAGGTTTTAAAACACTCTTGACAAACTGAACCTCCGTAGGTTCAATGTTATACTTGAGCATCTTGCAAATCTCTCTTCTTTCCGTTTCCGCACTCTCCATGTTACCGTTGTTGTCAAATGGATGGAAACCGCTAAACAGCCATTCATTTCAACAAAGTAACTCCACAGCTGGTTGCGTGGTCTTGAATGGCTATGAGACATTGTGATGGGAGAAAAAGAAAGTCTTACCAGATCATGGTGTAAACACACACCCCAAGGGACCAGATATCCGCCTTCTTTCCATCGTACCCTTGAAATAGATCAGTGGGAACGAAGAATAAGCGGATGCACTCTCTCATAAAGATCGAACATGATTTATCAAACCTTGGGGGCGTGTATATACCGTCAAGACTTCCTTCATGAACAAAGAAAAAGGGGGGAAATTATTGAGTGAATTCAGCTTTGCCCACCTGGATGAAGCTGGTATCATGAAGAGTGTTCGTCTGCTTACCGGAGCCGCATACGACATAGTTCCCTGCATGCTACAAAACGCTTTATCTGCCAAACGCGCAGCTCCAAAGTCTGCGAGCAAAACCCGGGGATCAGGCCCATGATGAGCCAGCAAAATGTTCTCCGGTTTAATATCTAAAATAGGGTCCTTAAGTAACCCTTGTTTTCCGACAGGAAAGCGTCACTGAATTGGCCTACCTCGATGTGATATCTGTTTTTGGTCGTGCATATACTACCGGGAAAATGTCAAATCATTCCTTATAAGATGAAACCGATGCACACTGTCCGCAACTTGAAGTTTTCCGGATGCATACCTGAAGAGCCAGAGCTAGCTGGTAGGAAATAAATTTCGCTTCATTTTCATCAAGCCTCTTATTCCGAGTGACATACCCGAACAGGTCTCCTCCAGTAACCAGCTCGAGAAAAATGTAGCTGTTTTCAGGATTGATATGCCGATGGATTTCGTCAGAAATGCAGGCTAATTCAAAAACCTTGAGAAAAAAAAGAGAAAAAATTAACGAAGTGTATATCGGAACTCTTACATCTTCTCTTTCGCCTGTTTGAGACCAATAATTTTGTTGATGTTGGGCTGGTTTATCAATGACAAAATATCTCAGCTTTAAAGGCATCTCAAGAAAGTGTGGACTCTCTAAACTCACATGATCAAGACTGGCATTTAGCTTAACTTCTTGTTGAACAACCTGCTGAAATTTCCTAACCTCCCGCGCTGATTGTCTATAACTAGTCTGTCGCTTGATAATCTTGCAGGCCAACTGGGCCCCTGTTTCTTGATTGATCGCAAGGTGAACCACGCTGAAAAACCCCGATCCTAGCACACGCTCTGTTATCTGATATTTCCCCACCAACTGTTCCAGATATAGATTGACACCAAAGGACGAGCAGATTTTGTTCAAAAGACCTATCAATTGAAAAAAGGAACAAAATTCGGCTTACCGTTGGCTTAAAATGAAATGCAGATGTGCTGGGAGAGCCCTGGTAGTTACCAGGGGGACAGGAATGCGAGTAAGAGAAAACTATTTTTTTTTCCAATCTCAGATCTTCATAACCAACAACTTCAAGATAGTAAGCAGAGTACTAAACCTTGGCCGGCGATTTCAACTCGGTCTCCGTTGTTCAGGATCACTGCCTTCTTGCGAACCAGTCGATTATTGTAACGAATGCCGTTGGTAGATAGATCCTGAACACATTCAAAAATTAGCATAGGCAATGTCCGAACCGACGCTCGAAGAAGATACTGAACGTACTTCAAGGCAGACTATTCTCTCGCCAGTATCGCACTCAATCTTTATATTCATTTTTATTTTCCAAAATGATGCGGTCAACAAACTTGATGAATATCTTTACTTGAACACTCGAAGCCATTTTACTGACTGCATATAATTTACAGTGCCAGTTTGAAACTGTCGGTTTGTCGATGGTCAAATCCGCCCGGTGGTTTCTGCCTAGACTCCAAGGGTGTTCATTGAGCTTGATAATCAAGACTGGTGAAGAAAGAAGCGGCGTAAGATCTTTTTTTATCCGAATCAGGTGGCTGATACTAAAAAATCATTCACTTTGGGTTACCCCAGAGCTATCTGTAGTCAATAGGCGACCAGCTTCTTCAGGCTGCGGTGGAAGGGTAGGACTCATTTTGCTGACACAAGATACAGTAAGTTCTTGAATACTAGTAAAACTACCGAGCAACTGGTGGGGATTAAAGCTCGCCGAGGGAGCCAATGGACCTGGGCCATGTTCCAAGCCACGGGAGGTTTGTGACAAAAACTGAGCTGATGGATTGGTCTGTGAAGTTCGCTTGACCAGAGTACTAGGGTCAAGATGTTCATGACTTTGGCGATGAATCAACACCGGCTTCCTTCTTTTTGGGATTGACTGTAGAGGTTCACCAGGTCGCTGCATAGTGAAGTGGGAAGAAAGATGGGTTGGGATGCAGATAACAAGTCCGTCAAGACAGAGGATAATACCCGGCTGGAGAAACTGGTAGACGGCAGGTTGTTTCGATGGTCAACAGTCACCAAAGCTCATTTCTACTTCGCGACGGTCATTTCCACCGGATGCCGCCGATCATTGGATGCGCCGATCTGATTGAAAATGACGTCATTCGGTATCAATTTTACAAAATATGGGGTTTATATTTGTTTGATTCTCCCTCTCCCATCCAGCGGTCTCCATAGCTCAGTGGTTTAGAGCGGCCGCCTGCAGTTTATACACCCAATGTCTGGGTAGTGCATGAGACATTGCGTAGCACAGCGGCAGGTCACGTGTTCAAATCACGTTGGGGACTTGTTTTTTTACTGTTCCTGCCTTGCACCCTCGTGTGGAACAGGATGGTTTCCCATGGCACTCTTTCCCATGGTGTATGTATCAAGTGCCATTTTACCATGGGATTTTTGACTATGGTGTTTCAAGCACCATTTGGCAGAAATCCAAGTTCCAGTTGGCATAGCACCATGCCAAATTCCATGTCTGCAACCAGGTTTCTGGGTGAGGAAGTTTGTATGGGAATGGTAATTTGTGAGGTTTGAGTTGGCATGAGGGGGGGGNCACTGCTTGATACACATTTGCTAACACATCCATGTGAGACTTCCTAACAGAATTGGAGGCAAAAAACCACACACAAGCTGTACATAACCAATTTACTCCACAAAACCAACACAATAGCAATGTTAATTAGCTCAATGGTTAGAGCATCACTCATGAATGCTGAGGTTGGGGGTTTGAGTCCCACAGTACACAAACTTCCTTTTCACTTGTTCAATATCCATGATCCACTTCTCCATCATCTTCCCAAGGTGGATGGGGAGCTATCTACGCACTGCAACCAGGGTTCTGGGTGAGTAAAGTTGTACAGTAATGGTAATTTGTGAGGTTTGAGTTGGCATGAGGGGGTGATATGATGGGGATTTTTCTTTGAGGGGTCTGAGGTGAGTTTTCTTGACTGAACCAGTGAAGGCATGCAGCAAACCTGTTAACTACTGGGATCAAGAGGTTCTTGAGGTTGCATTGAGTTCACTTTGTGATAGTGCCGCCTTGAAGGCAGTATTTTTGTGTTTGTTGTATAGACCAATGCAGCTGAGACACTGATCAGAAGCACTGCAAAAAAAACTTGCTCAACTGCCTGCAGTTAACATTCGGAAAGTCCCAGGAAGCTTCTGTTGTTACTCCAACCATGCGCCAAGATTGATTCAAACAAGCTTTGATGCATCACAGTCACTGTGCAGACTGCACAGTGACTGTGCGAAAAATTCTACATAGGCAAACATGTGGAGTTTGAATGGGAGCTTGTCTGGAGCATGCTGCATGTCAACTGCATGCAGTTGATCAAGTTTTTTTTTCCGTGAAGACTAGTCCATCTGGTTAAACATTGAGAAACTGGCAGATATCCTTGAAAGACTGGGGAAGATGATCAAGTATCAAAGGTGGATAATGTTGAGGGGCTAGACAGTTGGGTAGTATAGATCATATCATTAAGCATGACCATAGAGGAATGAAAGCACTACATACATCAGAGAGAGAGGAGATATGATGTGAGTCATAGTACCTGAATATAACAAAGAGAAGACAAAGATTAGGTAGCCTTTGAAACCAAACAATAAAATCAGGGTAGAGAGAAAGATAGAAATGACTTACACTTGATTTGAGAATGTTTGCTTGCAAATTAAGTTGGTTGGCCAGAGTTAAACTCAGAAAGCAGCTGCTTAGGAGGACTTATGATTTGGCTGAGTGTACCAGTGGCTCATCCACTGTGCATCATCAGGCCCAACTGCTACCTGAGCAAGCCCACAACAGAAGGGGGCTTGACTCATAAGTGGAAGGAAAACCTAAGTACATACATCAAAAATAAGGGAGTAGTGCTGGAATCAAATCTTGTGTTCCCTTCACGTCACCTGACATTTTTTGACATCAAATCTGGCATGGTGTAGTGTCAAAAGGGCCTGGGTTTGTGCCCAGGGGGCTTTGGGATGCACCCAGATGGCTTGATCAGCAATCATTGGCTGGCCACAGTTGTTGGCACATTGCCAAGTCCCACTTGGCCCAACCCAGGCTCTGGGCTGATCAAAACACACTTCTGCCAAGCACCACATCCCCCCACACAGTCAGCTTTCTTTTCTTTCTACATATTTCTCCAGCTCTCTACTTACACATTTTTCCCCCTCCCGCTTCTTCATCCAGATGTAGTTACTATTGGCCTCAAGATCAAGGTCAACAAGAAAAGGCTCATACCCCTGCCAAGGAACTTGAGAAATACAATTTTATCTGTAGATTGGAATAAATATGAATGTAGGTTTTTTAATTTTTATAACGCACTCTTTAACCTTCCAAATAAAGAGGGCATCAATTTTGGTGGGTATGGCACCTTTGCTTGGCTTTGGACAAGCAGAGTTTTGGCCTGACCCAACCCAACTTTGGAATTTGCCAAGTGGGGGTTGGGTATGTTCCAAAATGCACTTGGCTCTGTGCCCAGAACTCTTGTGTGTGTGCCAAGCATGCTTGGGTCAATTTTGGCCAACATTGGCAAGGTGCCCAGGTGGGGTTCATCTACCATATCAAAACATTTTTCATGTTTCACAAGTATATTTATCACCTCCACATGTTAAGTACTCTGCCAGGTCTATTTTCTCAGTACTTGATGACATCCTGTTGTTTGTTCCAGGGTGTGTGAGCTTCCCTCAGAGCTTAATAAAGTGGAAGTAGGCAAGCTGAATCTGGCGCCTGGCTCAGATGATAAACATAATAGTTGTAATTTTATAGTTGTAATTATATCACTTGTGCCTGTTTTCCAATTTTTTGTCTGGTAATTCTTCTCATGAAATTAAATATCTTCTCTCATTCTGAGATATTTGAGTGCAGGAAATTCTTTTATAAAATGTGGCTCATCTTCTCTGACCAACTGGATCCATTCAGGCCCCCCTTCTCTCAATATTTTATTGTATACCATTTTTGCAATTGAGAAACCAAAAGAAAGATAATTTTCACTACATGAAATATGAAATCAAGCAAAACTGCTTGTTTCTGTTTCTGCTGATGTTGCCATTCAAATTGAATATAAAGCAACCAACAAATATTGGTAACTCCAATGGTAGATGGCTGCCTTAGAACCGATTTCACCCATTGTGTAACACCAATTGACTTCAAGATTGCTTACCAGTGGAGAACTATTATGAGCCTGGTTTCAACCACAAGATATCTCTGACCTCTATCATGAATAAGTAACCAAATAATATGGATTAATAGAGAAAGGGTTGGGTAAGACTGAATTGAGCTTGCTCTGCTTGATGTTTGTGTTCAACACAATCCTTTGGGGTACATTCAGAAGTCAATTTATGTAGAAATTTTTAAGATGAAGATATTGTACGCAATAAAAGCTAATAAAAATGTATTTAAAATGCTAATAAATAGCAAGGCTATAATGAACATATGTATAAAAGATTGGTGATGAGGAAAACTAAGTATATGGGGTGAGGAGAAGAGCAGAAAAACAGAGAAAACATGGGACTATTTATATTGAAAGAAACATAGGGCACATATCC
>LAVV01003577.1:20020-30201 GCA_001263375.1 Puccinia sorghi
TCCCAGAAGTTACCAACAGGTTATTCAAGAAAGTGATGTGAAAGCACTTGCATGCAAGTGCCATGGAAACAGCCCTGATGTATGTGTTTGTTTTTCATTTCCTTTGAGATGTCAACTTTCTGTCACCCATTTGTTCTGACTCATAATCAATATATGGTCTCTCACTTCCCATATCCTGAGCCTTAGATCAGGAAGTCAGATGTATTAACATCATAGCTCCTGCAAGATCATAGAAATTGAAACATCAGCTTTTCTCACTCTTTTCCCTGAGTTCAGTTGTTTGGTTGTTGATAGTATGCACACTTTTTGGTTCTTGGAATTCAGGGGCTTTCTTGAGAAGATCATTCCTTCCCACTCCAATTGTGTCCCAATGTTAAAAATTTAGTATACAACATCAAATCATGTGTTGATTGATACAATTCTATACCCATGATGCTTGCTTATTTTTTGTCTTCAATTGTCATGCGAATCAATGAAACCACTGATCATGACTTATAAAAACCTTTTTTTGTCTTCAAGGCTCAAACACTGAGAGGAGAGATATATCTCTTCTTGAGCAAGTCACCAGGTCAAAATCAAAGGCAACATGTACACATTGCCTTCACTTTGGGTGGTCTGGTGAGTGCTCCTAGAAGTAGGCTCTTGAGTCAACTGTTGAAGCATCAGTGCATGGATATTCATTCTTTTTTCGTATGGATGAGAAAAACCAAGCTTGAAAAAGAGGAGCCACAGACAATTTCAAAGGGAAAAGATGTTTACATTCATGTATTTATAACGCAGTGTTAAATTCTTCATAGCTTACATGATACCATCCGGTGAACTTAACCTGCTTGGTTATTAAGGCTGGTTTCAAGAGTCACATTTGCTCATGTTCATCATTATCAGGCACACCTCCACCTCTCGTTCGTGCCGCATCTTTTTGTCAACGTTCACATAGTTGAACTTTTATTGATTCTTGATGTCCACCGATTACGCGCTTTCCGCTTTCTCAATGGGCCTGAAGGCAACAAAATATCAACGGATTCTATGAGTGATAAAAACTCAATCGCATGGGCTCAAAATTCGCCACAGTTGAGGCTGGCATTAAAGATGATCCAAGAAATGTAATATTTTAAGAGAAATGTAACATTTTTGTACCTTCCTTAATGACAAGGGTCGACTTCATGCACATACTTGAATAGCAGAGGGTCTTTGATGAGACCCATGGGTTGGCGAGGCCATCTGCTGGGTATTGGTGGTGGTAGACTCGCGTTCAGCAGGAATGGGAGGATGGTCCAGCCTTCTCTTCAGTCGAACCGATGATTCCGAAACGAACTGGCCCTTTGTAGAGAAGGCTATCGAACACTCCCTCCCCCGGTCCAAACTGAACACTGGGCCAGCTCAGCTGCACTTGCCTCTAGTTTCGTCTCACCTATAAAGGTACCCCCCACTGCACCCCCTTTCTTTCTCCCTTCATCCATCACCCACCTAATAATCTGTTCTTTTAATTGAGCAATCTGTCCTGTCTGTGCAATCTGCTTGCATTATCTCTTTCTTGAATTACTACCCTAATATCCTTAGAACTAGCTTCCAAACTATCCTCCCCAAAAAAACCGCCACTCCCATGGACGATTCAACCGAGTTGACCACATTCGAGGATAGTTCTTATCAACCGACCCCCAAAAGTCCCACCAAGGTTAGTCCATAACTCTAGGCGCGTGTGCAGGAATCTTAAGTCACTCATGAGATGTCAACTGTTCTTCTTCTGATATACTTCAACAGTCTTTGTCGAGTGCAATGGATGCGCACCCAGACGCGGCGACGGTTGTCTCAAACGTGTCTCCTCACTCGAAGGTTATGGAACCCATGCCGACCAGCTTAGGCGTGAATCACAGGCGTCCAGGATGGAATTCCAACCTTGCGGGTGAGGCGGCCCATCCTCAAGAGAGTTTTAGCCCCCCATCGGTGGCTGCCAGTTCCAATTTGACGGTCAGCTCAAGCGTGGCGGTCCCCTCCACTTCAGCCATCCCTACCCCAGAAACATTAGCTATGGGATCGATAGAGACCGAGGCGCCCCCGCCTCAGCATAACTCACCTCGGGCTGTGGCTGTCGCACTCATATCCGTCTCGACAGTCATCATGATCGTCCTCCTTGTCGGGTACTTGACTAGCCAGCGGTTTCGGAGATGGAGGGAGAGCCGGCGTGCCCGCTCCACGGAGGCCAAATGGAAGATCTCCCGTCCGTTGCGGGAGAACCATAGCCCAGACGCGTCTATGCGGGAGGCCCCTCAGGTCCAAATCTCGCCTAACGAACTGCTGTATGATGCCCCGGATCCGTTTGCACGCTCCATGCCTCGACAGAGCCGCATGCTCTTCAACCTGGGCCTCTCAGATCCCGTCGAGGAAATCGACGAGGAGCGGGGCTGGCTATGGGGTACCCACACCTATAAGAAGACAAGAAATGGTCCCACCGTAACGCCTGGCTTGGGTATTGGGAGATACCGCTCCAAGAAAGGTCGCACAACCTCTATAATACCCAGTTCACGTCAATCAGACACTGGGTTTGACCAGATGGATGATATCAAGGAGGAGCTCATGTATGTCGAGGAAGTTGGAGGCGCGTCCGAATACGATGATGAGCAGGAGGAACCATCTAGTCAGGGTGGCCACCCATTGAGCGGCGTCTCTTACCTTCTCGGCAGACTGAAGCAGAGCATTAGTTCCAGGTCTGGACTCAGCAGTCTGGGATCATCGGCAGGCAGGTCGAGGACCGATACCAGCCGAAGCCAATGGAACGAGGTTGGTCGGCTAGTCCATTATGACGAGAAAGACATCGCCCTCCAAGACGATGGTTATGACAAGAAGACTGTTGGCTTCCAGGCGACTGCCCCTTTCATTTCTGCCCCTCACCTATGCCCAATGACCCTCCCCGAGCTTCCAGCCGTCACATGGGACGACCATTCAGGCATGAAGGTCGCCAACACAAAACGGGTGCGGGCCGCCAGTCTCGAGGTGGAGATCAACGGCGCCGGAGCCGACTACCAGCCAACCAGCGCGGCCCTCCGTCACCAAGACCCCTGCCCGCGGTCCTTTGCGGCTCCCTCTGTAAGACAGCTCGTCAGTCGACTGGAAGGAAATCTGCCTGGGCCATCCTCTCGACAACAGGCTGAGCGCACACGGAAAGAAGCTCTCTCCTCCAGACTGGTCCACCCCAAGCCCGATCAATTCACCCACTTGCCCACCCGCAACTCCTCGCGAACACGCACCGCTGGCAAAATTCACGGCTTGGTCAAGGCCAAGTCCAAACACCTTTATCCCGGCGGTTACGTCGGTCGCTCACCCACCAAAAAACTGCGAAGGAAGGAGTCCCCTGATTCGTGAAACCTCTAACCTACCCCCACATCCCTTCGTACTCATACATTTCCAGTTTTTATCTTTCCTTGCTACACATTAATCTGCTTTTGTTTTCTCTCAATTTAATGTTCTTATTTTTTTGGGTCTCTTGTTCCTTGGATATGTCTCGCTGAAACCCATTCGCAATAATCTTTTCGCCTTCCTTCCTTCTCGCGGACCTATTATTATATGTGTACCCCAACTCACTGCCACAAGACGTACCCATGTAATAATTTGGCATGCTGTAATTTATAATCGTATGAGACAAAGAATGTTAGATGGGTGAAATCTCATTAAAGCGTCACAGCACTGAGCCATTGTGAGAAAAATTCAGACTTGTGGTATTCAAAATTCAGACATAAAATCATAAATACCTTTCAGATGAACTTTTTTCACAGGGACCTGGCACAATACATAAAGCTTTGTTGAGCGTCCACCACCAGAGAATCAAACACTGTTTTTGAGTATGATATCTTACTCACTGATTCCAAAATAAATTGCTTCAAAAACTCAAGGGTTAATCAACAAAATATCAAGTCCAAAGGTGAAGTCACTGCTTAACCAAGAACAGAATTATCAAGTAATCATTGCTTGTAAGTCATTGGGGCCTGTGGTCAAGGATTTTCACCAGTTTATGATTAGAAAAAGGTCAAGGGGCAAACTTGAAGTACTTTTTAATGATCAGATTTATCCTTGAGATTATTTTCTTTGCCTTTTTTTTCTCTTTTTATTTTTTATTTTTTATTTTCTTTTTGGCTCTTCCTCTTTATGTCTAGATAGAAGATTCTCAGCTTCTGGAATGTACATTCATGTCTGAAATCTTGGCATTGTGCCTGTCTTTGAACTATGGAACAATACATTCTTGGGATGGGTCAGTCCAAAGCACCCCGGGAAGCACAATCTCAAAAGCCATTGAGTCTTAGTCAGCTGAAGAGTGTGATAAAGCTTCACTGGGGCCCTGACCACCCCTGTTTGTTAGTTTGAAGGATTGGTATAAAGGTGGCTGGTAGCTTCCAAATCCAAACAACAAGGTTCTGGGCAGACAAGGTTGGTTCCATGCTGTTGGTGGAACTTGATTTGAATGCACAAAAAATTGATGGGGATGAAAGAAAATACAATCCCAAATAAATTTTCAATCTTTTTTTGACTTTGATGGGCAAGGGGGAGGGCAAGACAACCTTAAACCCAAGTTTTGTAGATTAAAATAGCTGGTTAATATTTGGATTTATCTTCAATCAAGGTGGTGGGTTCAGGCCAAGGCTCCGCTTGATCTTTGGTCAAGATTGTAGGTTCTGCTTCACAAAGATGATTCAACAACCGGCACGTTTACAAGTTGACCTTGAGGCCCTTTTGATCCAGAGAGAGAACCCAAGATACTAAAAAAAAATATTTTCAGATTAAGAGGCATGTTTTGGTTTGCAATAACATGTTTGAGTTGCTCCCACATTTCTTCCTCCTGAAGAACCACCCTGTGGCCCCAGAACAGATCCCACTGTGGGAATAATTTTCAGCAGCGGCAAGCCACCTGGCCTAGGAGTTGGGCCTTGTGGCCTCCTCTAGAAACCTTTAGAACTGGACCACTCCTACCTCCGGGCCTTGCACTCAATCCCTGACACATTGCAGCCGCAAAATTGGCTTTTTCATCAGCCAAAAACCCCCCAACAGGGAGCCTTGGGCCCAGTATTGGGAAGGCTAGGCAATTTGACAAGGGGGTGTGTGTTCTGCAGTTTGGGAACACAGAAACACCCCCGCAATGTGAGTCCACAAACATCCCACACCCCATTCCCGCACTTGAATCAGCCGGCAAGCCTTCATCCCTCCCAGAATTCCCCACTAAAATGATTGCCGCCGCAAAAACTTCTTGGTCCANTTTTATTTTTTATTTTTTATTTTTTATTTTTTATTTTTTATTTTTTATTTTTTATAAAATTCCTCTTTACCTCATCCCATCATCTGCTTCTATGTTGTCTGAGACTTTCTGACTCTTCTGTACCTAGAAATTCCACATTTACACCCCAAGTAGCTCTCCAAGGACTAGGTAAAGGCTGTCTGGGGCTGGATCTCAGATTAAAACCAACTCATAAATTTTAGGATGGATGGATAGTTTTCAACCCTGGGTGAATGGACATAATGAAGAAACTATGGGGAACTCTGAGTTGCAGACCCCAATCTTTCTGTCAGAGAATCTATTGAATATGCAAAAACAAACTTAAAAAAAGGGCCCCAACGATCTTTACGTATGGAATGGCTGCAATATCTTATCCACCCATAATTGCAATCCTGTATTGTCCAATTTGATATGTACCGCCAAACCATTGCTAGTCTTCTATCTGTGGAGATATCCTTTGGAGTAATTCTATCATCCACAGGGATATATTCATTGGGCTGGAAATTGAGTTTAGTGTAGCTTTCAAAGCAAGTCAAGGCTCTCCGGAAGGTTTGAACTCTATCGACTGGTACCTTGAAAGGATGGGGTAGAATGGTGATGATCATGTCGACAAAAAATATGTAGGCAATGAGCCAATCTTCCAACCTGGTCCCGAGCACCGTCTTATTGAACTTAAGTGGTGCATTTTTGACGACGTCCTTGATCCATTCCTGCGATACGGCAAAGTCTAGTCCCAGTCGCATCTGATAAATAGTTCTCCAGCTATTCGAGTGAGCCAGAAATAGATTGAGTTTTTTTCGAAGCAACGTTTGACTCTGTGGGGGGCTTGGCAACAATCCCCTCGTTCTCCTCCCTTCGTTCTCCTCCTTGGACTCACTGTTGAAATCAAGAATAAAAAATAAAGCTTCCTCGCCTTGGATCAACAATCTCGGGTTAACATCAGAGCTACCGCGGATTTTTTCAAGAATGCACATCTGTTTCTTGACAACATTCGCGTCTTCGGTGGGTGGAAATTGGAACACCTCTTCATCAAAAACCAATGGATGAATCTCCTGCTCTTTCTCCTTCATGGGAATATTATCAACTGGCACTGGATCCAGCTCGGCGGTGCTTTTCTCTCTTGTCTTGGCCTTTTTAGCTTTCCGCGAGTGATTCTTTATTGCCTTACCAGTGTTTGCTTGCCTCGAGAAATCCCTCGTCCTCTTGGGTTTCTTGCCTTGGGTTCCCTGGGACATATCAAAGGGATCCAAAGAATTCAAAATTACCAAGCCTTTTATGGATTCAGCGGACACATTAACTTCAAAAGACTTTCTAGGGTTGTGAGATGTGGCTGCCTCATGATGCGCGCTGACAGGAGGAGAAAAGGTGGGCTCGATTGCGGGTGAACCGTCATCAGGAGGGTCGATCACCGGCCGGTGTTCGATGAGGAGAAGATCAAATGTGTCCAGGTCTGTACGGCTGTCGGTGGGCTTCTTAACGGCGGAGGTATCAGAGGCTGCTTTAGGAGGGCACAAAGAATGGGAAAAGCTGAGAGCGGTGGATTTGGCGATTTGATCCATTAGTAGATGGTTATCCTCTCTACCCCAGTCGCTGAGATGGGCATCTACGTCCTGAAGGGATTGCCAATGCAGCTCTGCTGTGCATCTGATGGCTAGTCCCGTGACGGGGAGATATCCTGAGATAGAAATGGCCTTCATATCGGATGTCGCGTTTGAGGTTCTAGGCTTCCTTCTTGGTCTACTTCCTTGCAGGGTCCTCGCAAACTGCAAGTGCGGTGCAAAAGCGACCTCATTGTATACCATGCCCGGAACACCAATGGCCCGTCGAAACAGACAGCAACCTCCGACCATGTTTCATACATATTCTACCATAGAAGCCCTGAACTGACACCAATACATCCAGCGGTTTCAGAGTTTATTTCTCAGTTTCATCATCTTCTTTCCAAATCAGTCATCCTCAGAACCCCTGAGAACTACAAGCGACAAGAATTTTTTTTTTTTTAAAATAAATCATCTTATTTTGTTATCGCTTCCTTTGGTTAAAAGTCATCGCTTCTTTTGCTAAAAAGTCATCATTTCTTTTGGTTAAAATTCGTCCTCTAACTTCCGTTATCAATTCCTTCTCATCCCTAAAAATCTCAAATATGTTTGTGACAAAAAATGCAGGAAGGGCAGACCGGCTGGATACAAATGGCTGGCGGGTACACTCGACTTCTTCCGAATCGATCATTCTAGGCTAGTGGACTTGGGACCCACTACATATTCTTCTGGGGCGAGAATATAAGAAGTCTGGTGTGCTTGACTGTTATTATCTTCTGACTGGTTGATAAGAGTCAGACAGTTTCTGTTTACTATCTATCCCCCAGACTCATGTTTCTTTCCTTTCTTCTCTTCTTTCTCTTATCTCTCTTCTATTTTTCTCTTGAATACCAAATCAAACCGAAAACTAATATTAATAAATTTGGATCATAAATTAATGATGGAAAGAAGAAAGAAAAATGACATCAAATTTTTGATGGAAGAAATGATAGAATAAAAATGATGTCAGATTTGTATGAGATGGTAGTTTGAGACTTGAGATAAATGTAAGCAGATAGAAGGCTGGAATTCTGACACCATGAAGGAAATTCTCCATCTGAACCAGCCTGTTACAAGTGTGAATGAATGTTTCCAACAAGTGGTCTAACAGTAATTGTTCTTTATTTTAATCCTTCCCCACTATCCAGTTCCTAGAAATCCCAAATAATCCCTGCTAGCCTTCTACAGAGTATCATGGAACCCCATAACAACAATGATTGACATGAAAGAGAAAACCAATAATAATCCCTGCTTTCAGGTTACTCTTAAATATTTTCATTCATTTTAACCATTTTTTATTATCCACGAGAAGAGCCAAACCACTCAAAGAGTGTCTGCAGATCCCTAGAATCTCATATAATATCTATTCCACCCTTTCTGAGTATTTTTCAGCACATTTAACTTGAAGGTTTACACCCTTCAACTCATGTACACTTCCAAACATGCTGTCTCCTACAGTTCCCTGAAATTTATTCAGTCAAATTTCTATGAACTTCAAGGAAAGATATGATCAAGATAATTTGGGTTAGCTTGAAAAATATTGTAGATATTCCACAATTAGAAGCCAGTCAATTATTAAAAAATAAATTTTTTCATTAATGCACATTTTAAAAAGGGTGGATTTTTGAAAAACTATCAATTACATAATGGTGCATTTGGTCATCTTTGATACCCCCTATTAGGGCTTATCAAATATAACAAATACACAATTAGAAACCAGAAAATTATTAAAAAATCAATTTCTTCATGAATGGGTCCTAAGTTATTATTGGTGAACAAAAAACTTGTTTTAAAAATGGTGGATTTTTGAAAACCAGTCAATTACATAATGGTAGATTTGGTCATATTTGACACCCCCTATTATCTGCAGATTATAATGGTGAAAAATTTACCCCTCATAGAACTGTATGCCAATACTCCCAGGATGTATTCTGCCCTCATAAAACTTGAACATGTTGTATTGTTGGAGGTTTTGGTTTTTATAGTAAAGCAAATTTATATAAATAAACTTTTATGCAAAAAAAAAAAAAAACGAAGGAGGAGTGCATCAGATCACTCAGCACAGAGAATGTTAGTAGATGATATGGTTTTACACATAATGTAAAAATCCATGTTTTTTGTTTCTAGAAGACATAAGCAATCAAACTCTTGTGTGCTAGAAATATGAGTGGACTAAAATGATTCCTGCTGCAAGGATGTTACCTACTGCTGTAAGATTAATTCTACAATGATATTACAAGTAATCCTAAATGCCCTCAAAAACATGATAAATAAAAACCAGTTCCAAATTTCACTTCCTCACCCCTTGTGATTCTTGAAAACTTTGCAAAACTAATTCCTCCATGCCTTTTGTAATTCCCAGTTGTAAAAGTTATTATAGCATTATATTTAGCTACTCCAACCCCCTATTATGAATCATATTGGGCAGCATTCCTTCAAAAGTCAACAATCATGGAGTCCCTGAAGAGAAATATCATTTCTGGGTACTTCATCAACCCTTTCTGTGCTCCCTTACAAAAATTCCTGTTGAGAGACAACTTAGAAATTGATGGTGTGGTGGTCCAATTAGGTTTCAAGTATCAAATGTGATAAAGGATCAAGCCTCACCCAATATACCCATAGTTCTATACACATATTTACTTATTTTCCCTCCATGAATACTTTAATCCCCAGTCACTCAGTGTAACCCCTTTGCTAGCATCATCCAGTGGACTTAATTTATATTTTGGATATTATTTCATTGTAAATAATCAGGGTAAATGTATACATAGTACATAGTAGTTTATAAGTACATAATTAGTCTCAGCCAATCAGGATTTGGGATTCAGTCATGATTTGTGGCCAATGAGCTTTCAGGATTCAGTTCTCAAGTTCTGACCAACCACAACTCACAGTAAAGCTCACAGATTTCAGTAGTCATGTTCTGACCAATCAGAACACATGATTCAGCTCTGACCAACCAGAAAGTATGGTTCAGCTCTCATATCCTACATGGTTCAGACTCCCACCAGAAAAATTGACTCAATCAAGTTTCACACAAGCAAAAATTCCTCATCTTTTAATATAAAAGGAGGGCCTCTCTCCCCTCCAAAATCCATTCAGGGAGCCAAGGGAAGCATCCACCCAGGAACTCACCCAGCCATCTCACTTCCCATTCCTACACATCCATCCATAAAACCTCCACTCTTCTATTAGATTAACTAGCCAGTAGTAGAAAGAACAAAGTAACCTTATCCAAGTGGTGTGTTTTCAATCAGGCATTCCATTGAAGCCTTCTGTCAGCCTACCTGATGCCAAGGAAGGTTCCTTCTAGCTACAGGAGGAGCAAAATAGTCCAAGAACTT
>LAVV01003666.1:7548-24549 GCA_001263375.1 Puccinia sorghi
ATCCCCAAAAGTGAAATTTTGTTGAAAATTCTAATTGACTGGTTTTAATGGTGGACTTGGTCATATTTGACACCCAATGAAGAATTTAATTTTTAAATAATTCACTGGTTTCTAATTGTGGGTTTGTTATATTTGATACCCTCTAATATTAATAGTAATAATTTGAAATAAAAAGAAATGAAATTAAATTAAATGAAATTAAATGAAAGTGAAGAAATGTACAAAACCTGGATAAAACTTTCTGAGCCAGAAAAGGCCAGAAAAAACTAAAAAAAAATAACCAAACTAAAATATAGTCATTAAAAAGGTTCTAGGTATTTTGGAAATGACTTTTGAGGTGTTTTTTCTTATATACCTGGTAGAATAAAATGCACACAATTATTACTGGGCTAATGTAAGTACTGCATATACTTTGTAAATATCAGTCACAGTTATATCATGCCTGTGACTGTAAACTCACAATTTATCAATTATTCTCACACACAGCCAGATAAATGAGCTTGTTTGAGTTCATCCTAGCTATTATGAACTGAAATCAACCTACTCAAATGTTTTTAATAAGAAATGAATTGATACTAAAATCAAATTACTCAATTTTTTTAATAAGAAATGAATTCATAGCATTTCCAGGACCATTTATCTTCATTGAATCAGTTTATCTCACTATGACACACTGAAACAAGTATGGTTTTGTGAATTTTACCTGCTTTGATTCAAAAAAATCTACAAAACCAAACTTAGTTGAGATTTTACTAGTTGACCTATTTTCATGGAAACAATAATCTTCCTACTATCACAGCAGCAGCTGGTGGTGTATGAAAAAAAAACCGAAGTTAAATCACATCCTGGTAGTTTTGTCAAGATTCATAAAAACTGGAATTTACTTGTAGCAATTCCATAAACATTTTCTTCTTTAATAGCCCTGGGATATGAAGTTTTTGAACTATAATAACAGCTGTAGAAACATGGGAGTTGAGGATTTGTGTAACAAAAAGGTGGAATAATTTTTTTCTTTTTGATTAAAAACCCTTGAGTCTCATAAAAATTGTAATCAATTCATAATATCGTTCCCAGATCTAGTTGATTTTCTGAGAAATCGGGGGGGGGGGAGTCCATTACCTCACAGCTTCCAACATGGTGTGTTGAGCCATCTTTGTGCGCCAAAGTTAGCAGCTACATAATAGCTGTGGTCGTATTCTTGAAGCTTGAGCCGATTAAGGATGAAGCCAAGCATAAATCAACAGTGGTGTTTTTTTTTCAGATTAGAGACGTACTGAATTGGCTTGCACTAGGCTTCCTCATGATTACCATTCCCTCTCAAACAAAGGGACCCAAAGGCCCTACACGTCCCCATGGGTCACTCTCCGTAGGAGAGGCTTAAACATAAGGTCCTCCTTGCTTGCAGGAGCAGAAAGGATGTTCAAGCCAATATCTCTTTTGTTATTTTTTGTTTAAAAGGAAAAAGAAAACAATGGTTTTGAATAGACAGATTTCTTCCTTTAATCTGGCTTGTGCAATGTTGCCGAAAGGGATAAGAGTACAGAACAAAAAAAATTGCACGCAATAATCGGTTGGGAAAAATAGATTGCAGGTGTTGATGATCCTCGGAAGATCGTTGGACAGTTTGTGTGGTGGATCATGGTAGATCCTCGCGTACGGTTTGCATGTTGCATCTGAGTCGTTTGTTCATGTTCACCAATTTTTACAGGCACAGGTGGGAGGAATGAGGAGGCGAGACCCCCGCTAGATGAAAGCTAGGACCGGCTCTGAGCTCGCTTTGTAGCTGGTCGGGGGACGAGCAGGGGGCCTTCCAAAAGTGAGCTCGAGCCAAACCATGCACTTTCTGCTCCTGCCGAAATTCTGACTTGATTCCCAAGTCCCTGCCCGGCGGCAGTGTTACACAGGCCGCGGGCTCCCAAGGGGGGACTTAGGGGCTTCCTAGGATGGCCTCTCCTTAGCACCAAGCTCTTGAGCTGAAGGGGCACTAACCAAGTGACCGTACTCGCTAACGAGGTATGTTTAGCTGCGATTTCGGGCTTCAAGATGGTGCATCCTGCAGGCCTGAATCTGGCCAATTACATCCCCCAGCGCTAAATGGCCTCTGAGCAACTTTAAGGGCCAAAAGTTCCGTATTCTTCTCAGACAAGAAATAGCGGTTTATGCACCGAGCCAATTCCCTCTGGGGACTTACAAGATAATTAGGTTGGCTGTCCAGTTGGGTCCACCGCGGCGGATGCTCAATACTAAGATGTGCAAGATGTGGCCCATTCCCCGCTAGTTGACGGTCCTTGAATGGGAGTTGCGTATTTCTCAGGGTGTTTGTAATGGCGGTCAATCAATCCCCACTGATGGGAGGGGGGATGGTGAAGGGGAAGAAATTCTGCGAAGAGGTCAGGAGTGTATAGGCCTTTATATCTCGAATCGGAAAATCTGCAAAAACTAAAAAAAACAAGCAAGCAAGAACCCGAACCACCAGCTTCATGGTCTTTCTAGCGATGTGTATATATTTAGGAGATGCCTCAAACCCGTTCCTCTTTCCTCATCCAAGTTTTCTTTCTCCCAGAGTCTCCCTCTCCTCATGACCCTCCCCTTGCGTCGTCCACATGAGTCACCCATCAATTCCAACTAGTTGCTCTTCACTCTCTCGAGGCTTGCTTTATCTGCCCTCGCGACGTTATTCCCTTGTCGCATCCCCATCCCTCCCTTTGCTTATGTCAAAAACCCGAAAATGCTGTTGATTATATTTGTTGGCTTTAATGGAGAAGCAATTCCGGCACATGTTGTTGCTGGCTCATCTGCTGAAATCGTTGGAAAGCCGAAATATTTTCTGTCCTCATCGATCTTCTGACGCCTGGGCATACATATATATACAAGGTGCCACATCTAGAACACTGAATTTGACCGTGTTATCCAACTCATCCAGTGGCAGTCGGTTATTCCCAAGCCGCATATGGGCTTCCTTTTTCCATTCAAGCATAAACTCTTGGAAGTGGCTCTTGAATTCATTGCCTCTGCGGTATGTGGTGTGGTAAGGTGTGCACGCATTGCATTCAATTTCTAGTACAAAGCTAAGACACCGTCGTCTGTCCTTATAGCGCTTCGTACAACCATGCTCCTGCTTTCATTCCACGGAGTCCATGGGTGGACGTTATGCCAATGCTGCTCCACTTCTGACGCCTGGGGTTATATAAACATGAGTCCATGGGTGGACGTTATGCCAATGCTGCTCAACTTCTGACGCCCAGGCATACATAAACATGATCAACACCTGGGGCACTCAAGTTGTCGTTATTCAACTCATCTAGAATCAGCCCGGTGTCCCTAAACCGCATGTAGGTTACCCTTTTCCATTTAACGCCATGATAAAAGTCGTGGATATTATAGTTTTTGCATTCATTTTCCCGCCTGTATGTGTGGTATGGTGTGCACGGGTACTTACTTTGAAGGAAAGCGAAGTCTTGCGAAGTCTCCGAGGTGGGTGTTGATAATCAAGTATGGAAGGTCCCGGCGCTGCTCTCTCCCTTTCTCTTTCTTGGATGAAGCAAAGTCCGACGCAATCAATACTCCATTCTGCGTCCATATGCGCGATAGGATGGGCGGTCAACTTCCCATTTCCAAGCGGTGATTAATGTCGTAAAAACCCGACGGCATCCTCAACCATATTGATTTCCTGCCAATTTTTTGAGCCGATCATGAGCCAAGCCATTGGAGCCAAAATATTCCACGTCAAGTTCCTGGCTCAAAGGTGGATGCACCAATTTCGGGGTTGTGACTCATCGGGTAAGTCAGAAAGAGGGTCCTGCATTTCAAATGCCATAGGCAAATATATCTGCCGGTTCAACTAGGAGGACCAGAAAGGCTACCTAATCCCGGCCGCACATTCTGTTCAGGAGCGTTTGGTCCTGGACGAAGTTGACGGGCGGTGCAGGAGAAGTGTCATTGGTTGGCTGATGTTCTCGGCATATGGCCTGCTGGCCGTGTCCAAAAGAGCTTGCAGGAAACTTGAATCCACGCGTAGAGAATATACATATATAGCCCTCTGCCAAAAGAATTGACCCGACATATATTTACTACAAGGGAAGGAGATAGTTGGTTTAGAGTCGAGTTTTCCTGTGATTTTGGCCCGAATAACAATAGCAAAACAGTTGCAATATTTTCACAGAGCTCTATTGACGAAAACAAAGACATATGCGAAATACATGTACAAACACGCTTGATGAACTGGGGTGGCTGAATAGGCGATGGGGATTGCCGACAAGACTGAACCCAGCGAGTTTCTGTGTGATTCCTTGGGTGCTGGATGTCTTGGTGTTCAATGGGGAGAGGAAGCCATCACGGCTTGGTGGCCAACGAGCGCCGACCATGCATGAGCTAGAAAGAAGTATAGCTCAATGGTGCCCTGCTTAAAATGATAAATAAATAAAAAGCGAAGCCGGAACAAGACCAACGTCCCATTTTATTTCTCTCTTCCCGTTCCTCTCTCGGGACGATATCATCCGCTGGCGACTTCGTTGACCCCCAACGAGTCCAATAGCCATCCAAGGCCCAAGGAATCACGCCACAGCCACCGGCACCAGGGTCCAGTCATTCCAATAACCATCGCTTATTCAGGCGTCCCAATTCATCAATCGTATCATCTCTCTTTTTTTTTCTTTTTTTTTTTTTTTTTTTTTTTTTTTTTTTTTTTTTTTTTTTTTTCTTGTGATGTGGAAAGCCACGTTTTCTTTTCTTTTTTTTTTTGAATATTTCGGATTAAGCGGAAAGACGCATGAGATGACCCATATTGACACTGTCGACTCTTCAAGCACAAAAAAAAGGCCGGTTGAAGCAGAGCTTCAGAGTGATCATGATGAGGGACGACTTGAACAGTCTCTTATATTTTGAGTGACTCCTGAGGGCGAGTAATTAAGAAGAAAGGAAAACCCAACGATATAACAAAGCATCCCAAGGAGGGGCAGGAAGGAAGAGGATGTGCACCCCAAGACCTGAGAGTAACAGCTCATAAGAACAGATGCCTTCCCTGACTTGGAAAGATATCTCTAGTAAGTAGCATTGCGGTCGTTGACAGACACAATTGATCATTGCACTTGAGATAACCCAACAGCCAGGCTGGATGGGCGACCAAGTTTCATAACTTCGATCACTGTAAATGATAATCATACCAAGTCGTGATTGAAAGAAAGAAAGAAAAAAGCTTGTCCCAACTAGACCCGAATCATTGTTTTGCACCAAAGGTTGTGTTATTACATGTCAACAAGAAACCACCCCTTTTTATGTTTTACTAGTGACAGCAAAACTTACATGGGAGCAAAGGCCACAAACGGTTTTTTTTTTTTTTTTTAAAAAAAAAAAAAAAGTTAAAGAGAAGGAGAGTAGGCTCACCGACACGGCGGAATAAATTAAACCAAGTCGAGACGGCGGTGAGGATTGTAGGGATGATGATGAGAGTGCTGTGGATTATGGACAAGTCCACCCTCGAGGATGGCATCAACGACCAACTCTAACCCCCCGCTGATGGCGGCACCCTCCTGGTCGAGCGCCCACAAAGTGAGTGCAAAATAGCTACATACCCACACAATAACAACACGTCAGAAAGATATAAAAGGCCACATGGCTCAAGGACAGGAAGGGGGGGCAGGAAAAGAGATAGCATGCTCAACTTATCAGCCTGATAATTCAAGATTCCTTGGTGCACGGGGAACCTAGTTTGGGGGCCAAGATGGGAGACAAACTTGCCCATGTGCCAGCCGTTGACCCAGAACTCTACACGATACCGGGGCTGTTCGTGGGCCGGCTCACGGAATACAAAGCTGAGCATAACATCGTATCCCCCCACAAAATCTAGTTCGAATCTCGTGCTGTAAAACCCTACACCCGCGCTCCTCATACCATCGCTTATTGGCGACTGTCTCGTGCTATTGGTTCCTCTTTCTTCTTCTGCTTTCTCGTGGTCTGGCAAATGCCACCCGGATCGCTGTTAATCCCCCAACAGATTTTTTTAAAGGATAATTCTGAGATCAAAACACGGTTGGTGTATGGGAGTCGGCCAAGACGCTCACAATTCCGTAAAACCCATTTTCATTATAAATGCCCCTTTCCGGATCCGGCAGCCTGTTTCCAAAAAGAAAAAAAAAGTTGGAAATCAATTAGAAAGCGTTGGTGACATTTGAATGCAATGAGGGGTGACAACTTACGAGTAAAAGCCGCCTAGATGACCCTGAACTTTCCAAGTGATTTCACCAAGACTACCCTCGATGGACTCCAGGCCTTCAAATCCATACCCCAAGATGCCTCGAGGGTGTTTGACAGTATCGGCGAAGCCTTTTATAGGGAATGAAAGCCCAAACTTGTCAACACATACATGCGTAACTGTATGTATTGGAGAAACAAGGACAGCTTGCTGATGATCATGCACCATTCTCAGTCTGGTCCATTCCCATGGAATCCTGGACTACCGTGATGACGTTAGATCCACATTCGTTGAGTGAGCCGGGAGCAAACAGGAACGTGTTCGTGTGTGTTTTAGAATACAACTTATATCCAGATGTGAAGCCAAGATTAGCAGTTTGTTGACCTAACAAACAAACCAAAAAAATCGGAAGGCATAGGAATCTGCGAACCTTGGGGTGGAGTTTAGAGGTTGCATTTGGGACGCTCCCGAGGAAAACATCGTTCAGCCAGACCGATGCAGCAAAGAAATCGCCACCAGCGATCGTCATGTTGATGCCGAGTAGAGACTCCTGGTGAAGACCCAATCGGGGTTCGTGCTGATCTCGGAATGTGTTGCACTTGTGTTCGAAATGTCCCCGCCAAATAGTCGCACCATTGCAGCTTGAATATGTACAACAAAAAAAGTTTTTGCTTGATAAACAACCGAGTAGAACACACTGTGATGGGCGTGAAGTCGATTTGAGAAACTCACAATCCGTAATCACAGGCATACAAGTAGTACTGTATTTCGGATTGATGATGATCAGCGAAGGGAGAAAAAAAAGAGAGAGAGCATGAATTGGAAACCAACCTTCCCGTAAAGCTTTTTGTAGGGATTACTGCTTTCCTTTAACGTAGCATGAGTCCAATTGTGATCGGAATAGTGATGATGGATCTCAGGCAAGCTATCGCGATAGGTCCAGTTGAGTGCTTGAAAGTCGATTCGAGTGCCCACATGAGTAAGCTGATTATTCTTCTCTGTTTTATCTTTCATCAAGCGTTCAAACGAGTTTGGATGGTAGATAAAGCTCAGAAAACTCGAATCGCGCGCCCTGGAAAGGTTGCGAATTTTCTTCCCGTTCCACTCCACTCCACCACCAACATCCAAGCCACCGACATATATGATGACTTTTTTCTTTACACCTTCTTCGAAATCTCCCCAGATCCGCAATACCTTCTTCTTCTTCTCTTGGGGGCTGTCGGTCATACCGATCGACGCGTTTCGGACCAGCCATGGTCCCCAGATGAGAACACTGCTTGGCGGCGTGGAAGAGTCGGTTCCAGCAAGTATCGGATTCCAAGCTTCGCCCGCCATCTGCTTGCTAGTCATCAGGACCAATGATTTCTGAGTCCCGACCGCCAAGATACTGGCATGATCGCGAATCCGCCAGTTTATTTCCCTATAGCCCTGAAAGTTAGTGTCTCTAAAAATATGTAAACTCGGTGGCTCGTCGGTATCAGGGAAGCTCCTCGTCAAGAATTCACTCTCCATGTTGAGGATTTTGATCGAGCTAGTCTCCGCATCTGCTGTGTCTTGTGAACCTAGTGGTTTGTTATTATTGGAAAACAAGTAAAGAACTTCATGGCCACCTATGCGCGCCGAAAGCAAAACATTAGATGTGGTGTAAAGGAGTTTGATTGGGGGCGGCTCTGCGGGATTCTCGCTTTCCGAAGAGGTCTCATAGTCTGTCACCAGTAGCCTTGATTCCCGAGGCGATAGAGTCATCTCAGGGAGCTGCTTGAGCCCAAGCGAAGTGAGAATATTCAACTTAAACTTTGTTGGTTGTCTAGATGAACAAGATCATCCGTCAAACTCATGTAGGAACTTGCCGCATTTATTTGAGTGAGATGGCATACGTTGAAGTAGAGTTGAGCGCCCTGACGATGTAAAACCCTGCACCAGATGTGGGATTCCTGAGCTCAGTGACAAACGCGCTATGGTTTTGTTTGCCACGGAAATAATCAGCATCATGCTTGCTGTCGCCGACTACCTCGGTCTGATAGAATTGATCGGAGGATCTGAGGAAAAAACTCTGGCGCTTCAGCTCCGTATATTTCTCCGTCAATGTCCTATCTTCGGATATGGCTGAACCGTAATCATCTGAATCCCCATACCAAGTCAGATTGAGACTTATACATGGATCAACAATATCAAGTTATATCAGGAAAGTACGAACAGCTGGTGTAAGTCCCAGGGAAAGCTAACTGTCCCCAATTAGTTCCGCCGTACACCATCTGTTGTTTGCCGTGCAAAAAACAACCAGAGGGTCTTAAAAAATAAAGAAAAAAGAAAAAAGTTTGTTTTGATAGAGATCCAATGCCTCACATAATAATTGATCATTTTGGTATTCGCTGCCAAGTTGTTCAAGTAGAATACGGACTGAAATTCAGGACCGGTCAATTTACGACAATTTTCGTATCCCGTTGCCCCCCAAGAATCGTAAGCCCCGGCTTGAAATCTACCATATCCAACTGTGTCAGCAGAGTTGAGCCAGGATAAACCCACCTTCATAAACACAAAAAGTCGCAACAAAAAGACGTACTCGGGTAAGAACAGGGGTGAGTCGAGGTGTAAGGAATCTTGATAGTTTCGATAACTCTCAACTACAGGTTTCCATTGAATCGGTCTGGAGCAATCGAACGATTGAGGATATGAATCGAAACCATCTACGAACTAGGCCATGGCATTAGCGAGAATAAGTAAGTCTCAGGTTTCTGAAAAAAAAAATCTGACAAATGTCTCCAGCTCCCGTTCCAGTGACGAAGTTGCTTTCCATACCCGCATCATTCACAGTCAAGGGAACCACCTATCGAAAGATGATTTGTCCGGTCAGTCGCGTCGGAAATCAAATCGGGTGATCCTATCTTATAAGACGAGATTCATACGATGCCTCTGTCAATCAGAGCCTCAGCTAGATCCTGCATGTATTGGTCCTTTCCTGGGGGCTGGCCATACGAGTGTGCATCGGTGAGATATCTATGTACAATCTGATGATGAGCCATGAATTTTCTTGGGAGCGATTTCTTCTGGGTAGGGGATTGGCTTACTCGTTTTCGATTTGAACGGCAACGACGGTCCCGTTTGGCAAGCCGAATTGATTCGGGACGATTTGGTCGATCATCTCATCCCAATACTGTCTCCAGGCTCTCTCGAAGAGGGTCGCGTTTGTGCGAAGATGACAAGGAAGAGTGGTGACCCAGCCCGGTATCCCACCAGCTTAAATTTCATGTTCCGCGGTATTTTCCATCCATCATCATCAATATCTCTTCCGCTTCTCTTCAATTCTCACCATTTCGGAATCGGACAGACCTGTTGTTTCGGCTGCGATGAATACATTAGCGCCGTGTGATTCTATGTTTGAAGGCATTGTTTCACGAAGGTTGGAGTGGCACTATGTTCACCATTGATGTACGGCCCTGGACGGACGATGACGAAGAGGCCGGCACTGCGAGCGGCGTCGAAAAATGGTTGCAGCGACCTGAATCCACTCCAATCGGTTGTTCCGTTGATAGGATTGACGAGTCCCCTGCAAGACGATATGACCAATTAGCTGAGCTTCATGGAAGAATGACCTGTTGCCGCTGACCAATGCACTGAAGACGCCATGCAACCAGAAAGGACAAAGAGAGAAATGAATTCAGATTGCATGTCAAAGCTTTTTGGAGTGAGCTGGACGAGATAACTTGCCATAAATGGAGACAGTATTGAGGCCGGCAGCGGAGAACTTCTGCAGGATGTCGGTCCATTGCGAGACGACGGGCAACCTCCAAGGATGAAACTCGCCTGTATCAATGGAGGAGAAGAGCGCAAGGTCAGTCTCTAGAACATCCGCAAGACTCTTGGAGGTCGAGGGGAGGGTGGGATGGACGGACCAGATTGGATGAACCGCCTCTCTCCGGCGATCACGATGGAATGTCTGTCCCAGCTGACGGCCCCCTGAGCATCCAGAGTCTTCCTCCCGAGATTCGCTCCCGCCGAACGGAGCAAGCCAAGCGTGGTGAGCAGTGAGAATCGCAACTTCATTCTGAATATGTTGGTGGTGTTGTTGTTCTGTGTGGGTTGTACGCTTCCCACGAAAAGAAAACCCTCTCCTTAACTACTTCCCTTGAGAAATTGTCCGCGCGCTCCTGAAGTAGGTACATTTTCAACGGGACAAAACAAGCAAGCAAACAAATAAAAGCTCATGTCTTCTGCGTGGATCCCTATCATCCTTGTCATCGACAAAGGAACAGCACAATATGCCGATCATCTATTGTTTTTCTTTCCAATTATCTTGGGGGTTGTGGTTGGACAACCTCTTACTTACTCTTTTTGACATATTACTGCAACAGCTAAATCTGCTTCTCTTAATATAAAACAGACGTCCATAGATAAATATATATAACTGGAATTTCGAAACAAAAAGAAACGTGGACCTCAAAAAGAAACAAACAGAGTACTCGAAAGGGGATTTGGTTGAAGAAAAGTGCGTCCAGAGTGAGTCCAGGATTGATGGAGGAGGGAGGAGAAAGAACGAGAGAGGAAGACTACGAGCAAGAAGGACCAGGTTGAGCCAGATGGGAGGGGGACGTTTCATCAGCCTTCAAGCGCGCGAGGATCCTGCGCTTCTTGAACAGGAAGAACTCGCGCTCATACTCGTCAGTGCAGGTGCGCAAGTCCTTCTTCATAATTTCTAGCTCGATGCGTTCGCACTCGCTCTTGGCCTCGAGCCGTTTGAGTTCCAGCTGCAGACGATTGAAATTTTCCACCCGAACCTCCTCAGGAGGGACTGTCGGTGATCCCAATCCATCAAGCATCGCCCTTTTGTTTTCTTCTTGCGTGGCTAGACTCCGTCGTCGGCTAGAACATGCGTGATTGGCCGGGGCATTTCTCGCTTTTATGAGGGGTGAAAAGTGCGCTTTCTGATCGGGGGTGCGAGGAAGTCGAGATGGCGTGAGCGAAGGCTGTCTCGGAGGTACTTGAGGTGTTGATGGGGGTGAGGCGGGGTCAGAGCTGGAGTCGATGTTGCACGCCTTGACTCGATTCTGGGGTCCATTGAGTGGACTGTCGGGATCCAACTTGATTGTCTTGCAGAGGTTCTTGTTATCCTTTCTAATCTCTCCTGATTCCGAGCCACTTTCTATTTTGATGACTTTACTGTAACAGCGTTTCCGGCGAGAACTTCTGGGATCCATGGGTGAATGTTGGCATTTAGAGACTGTTGAGACGGCATCTATCTGAGTGGTGGTTGGGGGTGAGTGACATGGTGTAGTACTGGATGGTTCTTCCGGAGGGGGTGGAGGTGAGTCGTGTACCGTTGGACTGGAAGGTGGAATGATGGGAGGGTGCTTTTTTAGTTTGGGGATGACAGCTGAAGGAGGAACCGTGCGGCCGGATGATTCAGATGAATTTTCAGAGCTGCAGGAGGTGGGTATCACGACAATTGGAGTGAGTGGTGGCTGATTTCCGAATAGGCCAGAAGCGGGGGAGTTTTTGGACAAGCCGAAGGGTCGAAATCGAGGCTCTGGAGCGCGCGAGACGGGAGTTGGTCTGGGTGATGAGCACTTGGGTTGTGAAAATGTGAGATTAGTTGGCTTGTTGATGGATGCAGAGCCAGTTGAAGAGTTTCCCGGCAGATTTTTGGTGTGAGCAGTAGAACATGTTGAGAGCGGAGTGCCTTGAGCGGCAAGTCTGGCAGAGGTTCGTCTTGGGAGGGATGGGTTTGTGATGTGCTGTATTTCGTGAGATAGACTTGAAGCATCATCATCGGGAGAGTCGGCTGCAGGATCGTAGGACGAAACCGACGGGGTGCCTGATGGGTGTTGGGCGGCCTCCACTCGCGAGGCCATTGCCGTCCACCTGGGACTGTCGCGCAGAATATTCCAAGCCGACTCGAATAAAAAGGGACGCCCGTCCTCCTGAAGGTAGCGTTCCTTGGCCGCTTCTACGACGACTGGCTCGTTAGCATCTTTTCCCGCGCTGATTAATTTCTTCTTTGTCTGGTAATAAATTTTGGAGAATTTCAACGTCTGAAAGCAGATGAAAGCGAATCTGTTGTTAATTTTGTTTCTGGTCAAATTTGTGCCGTTCTTCTTCAATTCATCGCGTAGTTTTCGAATGAAAGGAAGATGAATTCGTCTGTAGATCTTCTCTTTTGCTGGTCGATGGGCCATCCAGAATTCCGCGATGGATGCATCGACTTGTGAGTTGAATTTTGGTTTCTGTGGGATGAACACTCTTTCTGGTTTGTTTTTCGTCATTTTTTGGGGAAAAGTTTCTTTTGTTTTTGGTGAGAAGAAGAGTTAGTTGACTATGATGGATGATATTGAATATGCATGTTGAATTATATTGAGTATATACATAATGGATTATATTGAATATGCATGTTGGATCATATTGAATAGGCATGATGACTAAGCCACCACTGAATCACTTTCCAAGATTTCACTACAGAACTACTCAGTCTGTCGAGATGAGCAACCTCATCCTCAACTTCGCACTCGAAAAACCAACACACAACACCAACAACCTCACAATACAAACAACCCCCGGAAGCTGGACACACAAACTCAAGCAGAAGAGGAAGGTAAAACATATCAGACACAAACTCAAACAGAAATCACAACAAAAACCACTGCTGCCACAATCGAATCCAGAACCTCAAATCTTGAAGAGACAGACTGAACAACCCATTTCACAACCTCACAAGAAACAAAAGTAAGCAATTACCACCACATCATCAATTCATACTCACCCCTCACCGACAGCAATCAATCACTTTTATAGGCTGCTAGACACTTCAAAACCCGTCGGAAGACTCCAAATCATCTCCTCGCTCTTCTCATCAACCATCATCCCCACCATCAAACCTACCATCAATGACGAACAAACTTCCATGGTGGTCTACGCACCCTCAAATGCCTCACTCTCCGAAATCCAACTCACCTCACCCTCCCTCAAGCTACATGCACAAATCAGCAACCATCTCTCCAACAGCTCCAAGCTGGGCGCCATCAAATCACCAACCGCTATCCAGTCAATTGCTTGGCCACTCCTTTCCACCCAATCCGATACTGCCACGAGGGATGTCATCGTACAGAGTGAAACAGGCAGTGGGAAGACGCTAGCATACCTCGTCCCAATTATCCAGGACCTCCTGACCGCCGCCAATAGCCATCCGGAAATCACTTGGAGTAGAGAAATAGGAACCTTGGCCATCATCCTGGTACCCACCAGAGAGCTAGCCGAACAAGTCTATCATGTCGCGATCGATCTACTATCATTTCCACAGAGGTCTGGTCCAATCTCAAAAGACGAGAAAACGGAGGAGCCAGACCAGAAATCCGATCAAATTTCTGTTGATGGCTTGAGTCCACGCTGGCTAGTCCCTGGTACTTTACATGGTGTCAGTCTTCTTTTGGTAGGATGTTGAAACTCGTCGCTCACTTTTTTACTGTTTGTTTTCAAATCCTCTGGCTTTAGGGGACCAACAGAACTCACGAAAAGGCCAGACTAAGGCGTGGACTACCTCTGTTAGTATGTACACCTGGTAGATTGCTCGATCATCTCGAAAAGACCGCATCCCTCCGCATGGCAGGGGAGCCCATCCCGCCTAGTAATGATCCGAATTCCAAGTCGAAAGTCGATTCACACAGCATCGGACATCTTAACCTTCGCTGGCTCGTAGTCGACGAGGCAGACAGACTCATGGACATGGGCTTCGAAGAACAGATGCGTGGTATTCTGAAGCATTTGACAGACAGGGAAGCGAAAACTAGGAACCCAAACACATCCTCATCCACTCCACGACGGACTGTTCTATGCAGTGCCACCATGCCCGATGGTGTCAAAAAGCTAGTCGGAATGAGCTTGAATGATCCCATCCTTCTCAAGGCAGCCGGCCCTAACCCAGAGTTGAACCAGTCCCAACCTAATAATAGTAATAGCTCAGGTAATCCAGTGAACAAGTCCGAAAACTCCACATTTTCCGCTCCCACTCAACTCTCTCAGCACTATGTACTCACCCCGCCCAAATTGAGACTAGTATCACTCATCGCCCTACTACGCCGGATCACCAATTCTAAGCAGAAGAAACCAGCAGAAAAGGTGCTGGTCTTCATGAGCTGTACGGCTTCAGTCGATTTTCATTTTGAGGCCATCGGAGCAGCTACCTCAGCACCCGACCCCAAAGAAAAGGGTTCGGCAACCAAGGATGATGGTGAAACCGAACACAACAAGCTGGTCAAGCAATCCAAGTTCCTACCGGGAGTCAAGATCTTCAGACTTCATGGTAGTTTAGATCTGCAGACACGATTGGCCTCGTTGAATGCATTCTCGAATTCCAACACCAAGTCGCAAGGATCGTCGATCTTATTTTGTACCTCATTGGCGGGAAGAGGTCTGGATGTGCCCTTCGTTTCGCATGTGATCCAATACGACTTGCCGACGGAAGGTGGTGTGACGGAGTATCTACACCGGGTGGGCAGGACCGCCCGGGCTGGCCAGGCGGGCGAGGCCTGGAGCTTCCTCCTCCCCAGTGAGGCCGGATGGGTGGATTGGTGCGAGGCTTCCCAGAGCGAGAAATCCACCGCCACCACTCCTAAATTGAAAGAGGTGGGCGTCCAGACGTTGTTGAATGATGGCTTTGGTGGCAAGTCTCAAAAGGACTGGGAAGTCCGTGCCACTGATACTCAAATGACGATCGAAAGATGGGTGATTGGGAAGGAAGAGGTAAGCCAAAAGCATTCTCCTTCTCGGACAGTGGGTTCGAAGGTTTCATTTTTCATGTTTCTTGTGAACTACCACCCAGAATCAAAACCTAGCATCGATGGCTTTCAGCTCACATATACGAGCCTATGCGACGCATCCATCGCAAGAGAAGCGCTTCTTCCATGTGAAGAACTTGCACCTAGGACACCTCGCCAAGGCCTTTGGGCTACGCGAGCCACCGAAGAAGATCACGGGCATGTATGCCCATCCTTCGACCGACCACCAGCGGGGCCATCGCTCGGCTAAGAATGAGCCCAAGACTTCAAAGAAAGTCCGCCCTAACCTGCCGCGCGATAGTGGCTCAGATCAACCCGATGATAATATTGATGCTGATGATGATGAAGACATGCCGTCTTCTTTCAAAGCTCTCTCACAGTTCAAATCCCCCAAAAACGGAAACTCGTTGAGAGGTCCTATCTTCAACTCTATTGATGAGTTCAACTTGGGCTGACCCGTCTTTTCTCAGTTAAACATAGCAATTGTCTCTCATCTATCTGCTGCCACTTGTATTATTCGTTCATTGCTGCTTGATTTTTTGGTCGAGGGAATAGTAATCTGCCAGTGATTTTATGGTGAAATACCCGATTGGGCCGGGTTCGGGGTTTCCCGATAGTCGTAGCACAAGCGCCAACGGAAAAAGAAATAAAAGAAAAAAGAAGCCAAGATGAGTCCAGTGACACCAATCTCGAGTCTGCCGGCCATCGTGACCACGACTAACGTCTTCCAACGCCCGACGGAGCCAGGCAGACCAAACGAGGAGGCGGATCCCTTCATTGTCAACACGCTGGATGCGGTGCCGGCGTACGTTTTGGAACACGGGCCGCTGGTGCATTTGAACACGAACGAGCCCTTCTGGCCCGCGAGCATAGAGGAGCATCTGCGCCACACGGTTCTCAAGGTGCCGGCAGGAACCGCACCGTCGACGCCCATCCCGCAAAAGGAGGAGGACCCCTGTGCCATCCTCGCCCGACCCCAGTTTAACCACGAACGATGCTTCCTCACTGCCGCACATGACGTCCGTCCAAACCCCCTGCTGCACCCCTGGCTCGTCTCTTCCAACGGCAAACCCGGCCAGGACCTGAAGTCCTCCATCTCCCCCGCATTCCTCATCCTCGTGGATAAGTCTGCCATCACCGGTGTCCCTAATACCATTGATGCTTTCTGGTTCTGTTTGTCCTAATCCCCATCATTCTTTTATTTTGTGCACATGTTGATATCTCTCACTATGTAGTCTTCTACTCCTTCAACCTCGGGCCTACCGTCGCTAATATCCACTTCGGCAACCACATTGTATGTCGCTCACATGACTGCATCCTAATACCCCAACTGACGCTTCCATTTTATTTTATTTTTTACCAACAAAAACGATTGGATGGGGGATGAACAGGCAGACTGGTAAATTAGTTCCATTTTTCTTGACCAGATAGTTATCTCCTCCGATCAGATTGTAATGCAAAGAAAGCCACTCCTGATTTTCTCTTTTGGGTTCAGGGAACATTGCATGATGCGGTTCCAGGATGGCAAGCCCAAAGCTGTGCATCTTTCTGCCCATGCCGACGGTGCGTCGTACACCTACGAATGTCTCGAAAAGCGCGCGAAAAGGCCCCTGATCTTCTCCGCCCTCGGCTCCCGTCTGTCTCTCTTTTTTTTTTCTCTTCCTCTCACAAACCTTTGCTTCGTTAACAAATACCCCGTTCCTATTCTTTTTTGGGCGCCCAATCACTTTGCGTCATTACAGATGCCATGTACCCCAAACCAGGGTAAATGCGCATTTTTACTCATGTAAGCAAAAGAGATTGAAGAGAAAGGGAGGGCTGAACAAGAAGTACAGAGTTCACGACTACTCGCCGGTGAAGATAGTCGGGCCGAGCGACCATACGGACCGGGGGCCGCTGTGGGACCCGACGCTGAACTATGCGGCTTTCCAACACTACCCCTCGCCCGCACGCGATAAGTTCCACGCTATCGAACCCCACAAACATGGCCATCTGGTCCCCTGCTTGAAGTTCCGTGGACAGTTTAAGTCCCCCCCCCCCCCCCCC
>LAVV01003666.1:26561-38119 GCA_001263375.1 Puccinia sorghi
GGGGGGGGGGCGCTTGATTATCACTGGTCTTGCCTCTCTCTCTCTCTCTCTCTTCATCTTTTTTTTTCCTTTTTGTAACGCGTATATCTTGACACTTGTTGTATGCTCAACACTTCACGGAAAACTACGTTAGATTTTTTTTTACATGTAATCTTTGAAAGAGTTAATATGGGAATTTTGCAGATGGAAGTAATACATACACCCAAGAGAACATTTTATATATGATATATTTATATCGAAAGTGGACGAGTGGATTTGCAGCAAGAACGAAAAGACAAGAATGGGAGGTACCCATGCGAAGATTTATTGGTACAGTTTGACGGATGCGATTTCCTGCAGAGCAAGAAGGAAAAAAAAGAAGAAGAGAATAAACAGATAAGTAAGTCAATAATTGACTAGAGGGGCAAGGACGTGGAACGAGACGAGAAGAAATCATGGAGGAGAATAATGATGTACCCAATAGGCATCTTTGAAGACGGCAGGGTCTTTGACGACGGAGGAGCAAGAGCCATTGCAGAGACCATTGGCGGTGAAGACGTCAGATGCGCCGGCCCAGTCGCCGCAAAGAGTCTGGTCGAGAGAAGAAGGAGGAGAACAGATAGGAATTAGCAAGGGGAATAATGAAAGGGAGAGGTGAGGAGAGTAAATCAGGAGGAGAAAGCGGACGATATCAAAGATAATTTTGTGGGGAGAGAAGCGCTGATCAAGAGCGGTGCACTGTTGATGGGCCCAATGGGCGATCGGGGCGACGCGCCAGCTGGCCGGCCGAGGGTCGTTCCCCGTCGCCAAGTCCGTCGGGATCTCGTGCCGCCCAAACCGCCACACTGAGATCCCCACACGCGTCCATTCCATCACAAACACGCCCCCTCCACCCTCGTTCATGTTTGCCCCTAACGTCCCTCTCTTATTGTCCGCTACCCCACATCCCACATTCCCTGCATTTCAAATCACATCCCGTCGTATCAGTGCCTCATTTTCTCTAACACTGTCTGCCCTCTTTATTCCCTCCCGTTTTCAGTAAACTCACCCGTGCCCGTCGCATCGCAATCCTGGTGGAGAACCTTTCCTGTCGCATTTCGGCCCATCGTTTCTGCCACCTGGCATCCCGGACCTGAGTGCACTATATACATACATCATGTCAGTAGATTCGAAGAACGGGCCGTGTGTCCATTCGTCATGACATTCTTTTGCTATAGTGATAGATGGCATTGGCATGCGGGCTGTACCCCACGTACACGTCATTTGATTTACGGAGCCCATGTTGACGCCTTCAACGATGTCGATTTCACCGCCATGAGGCCAGTTCTCACCGACAGTCCAAACTGAAACCCAGTGAGAAAGGGGAAGAAAGTAAGCGGGAGAAAGGGGCAGTAGTAGGAGGAGGAGGAGGAGGAGAAGGAGGAGTAGGAGCGTACAGGCGGGCCAGACGGAGCACCCGAAGGGGAGCTTGATGACGTCCAGGACCACCAGACCGTACTTAAAGGCCTGCTTCGAGCTGAGCCGCACCGACCGCCGCTTCTGGCCCTCCGCTAGGTACGTGTAATTGTCCACCTTCATGATCGCTGAGGTCGTGTTCTTGTCCACCGAACTGCCCTGCACTATCACCAGCCCTTCTTGCCATGCCGTGTCTGCGTCCACATACTCCACCATCCCGTGTGTCGGGTCGGCTTTTTTTTTTTTTTGTGTGGAAAAACAAAGAAAGAAAAAAGTGCGGAAGGGCGCATACGCATACGGTTAGGGTCATCACACCATGAAGACAGGTGATGAGGATATGGGCTTTCAGCTACCATCGTGAAAGAAATCCCATTGGTCGAAGAAAGTATTGCCCATGGCTTGGAAGATGAGACGGTAGTCTGATCCGTTGGCGGCGTGTTTCTGGTGGGCGAGGACGGGATGGTAGTACGGCATAGAGCTCTGGAGGAGATAAGAATGGCCTGCACTCTCATTGCGCGCGTACAGATCATGGTGCGTCGGTAGCCCGCCGGGTTCACGCGTTGCTGCTGGGCGCCCCACTAGCTGGGCCCAGGTCGTCTGCCCCAGAAGCACTACCTGCATCAGAGTTCTGAGCACAGTCAAGCTCGAGTGGAGTGATGGTGAAAACATTTTTTGTTTTGTTTTTTGTATAGAAGTTGGTTGGTATGAGCAAGAAGAGAGTGGTGTTATGAGAACCTCAGGGGGTAGAACTTGGGATCCCTCTAATGTGTCTTTCCGGCCATGCTTTTGCAGTTCCTTTCCTCGTTCCCGCTATGGCAAATGGATGGCATTGGAGACAACAAAAGATTTCAAGGAGATGCGCCGGAAATAACGTGTGCTTTTGTTCTCGACTCGAATACATTTAAATAAGTAACTTGAGCAGACTTTCTTTCTGTTGGTGTTCTATCCGGGTGCATCTTGCGTCATCATCACATTTTACGGGGTAAACCACGCGTTCTTTTCCTCATCCATCCGCATCTCTAGTCGACTCTGACCGTCTCGTCTTGCAGAAAAAATTAGTAAATAGAGACTCTCCCCAAAAATCCAGTAGCATTCTCTTCTTAATGGTTGCCTCTTGGGAGATATCTCAACTGATCAGGAAACAATGCATAAGTTTTTCAGTATAAGCCGGCCAAGCTCGACTGATACTTCCAAAAAGAAAAACAAAATTGAGATAAGGATAACAAAATCACCTAGGTGGCCCGGTTAAAGAGATGAGCTTGGATACCTCCTGCTGGTGTGGTCTTTGACTGAGAAATGATAACATGGAAAGACGAGGATTACAGAACCCAAAACTGCATCAAAACGCGGTCAAGCTTTCTATCGACGATGGCGGAGTGGACATGACCACTTGCATAGAGATGATTGCAGACCATGTTGCGGATGGTTGCTCGTATCTCGACAAGATGGAGTTCGGTGAGGGTAGAGCCGGACAGGTGTTGTGAGAGCGTCTCGAGAAGCTCGGCCAGCAGTCCCAACGCTTCCACCTCATGGCCTACGACTCCTTTGTGATGATGATGATGATGATGATGAGAGGTGAAATAAATACTCTCCAGTTTCCTCAGCAAGCGCTTCAGAATCTGGAATTGCACGTCGCCCCTCCATTCTCCCGATTGTCTCACCACACTCTTCGCCGCCCTTGCTAGCCCTTCCCTTAACTCTAGCACCCTCTCCACTTCCAAACTACTTCGTTTTTTCGCCCCACTAAAGTACTCCTCTAAACTCTGACAGCAAAGGACCATAATTGAGATCATTTTCTCAAAAAGAAATCCGACCTATCCCCAATATGTAAAAAGGCCGTACGAAAGCAGAAACCAGATCAGTATCGATATTTGCTTGAATCCACGACGCGCATCATCTTTGCCACTCAACGTTTTGGTAAAGGGTCGGCAAGATGGCGTCACACCACTTCTGCTTGATTGCCTCTGTGTTACTCGCGCTCGATATGAAGAAAGGCTCGGGAAGAAAGAGGGGGCCAAGGAGGGAGCCGATGGACTGGGTGATCAAGTGCATTGCTCGAGGGATTGTGGAGGCAATTATCCCTGTGTGTTTCCCCAATACCTGCTGGGATGTTTGGTCCAGCGAGCGTTGGAGTGTGTTGAGCAGGCCGACAGAGGCTTCCTTGATCGCCTCCAAAGTGATGAAATCCGTCCAGACGCTGGGCGGAATCTCTGTTGAACTGGCAGAGCGGAGGAGTTGGTTGAGACGGATGATCCGGCTCAGTGTATCGAAACACGAGATTCCGATCACTGGTGAACAAGCACTCTCGGGAACAGCTTTGTCGGCCGATGTGGCGCTCATTTGCTGGTCATCAAACCGCACCGTTTTCTTCCCCTTCGCAGGGTCTTGCTTATGTTCTTTCTTCGAGTGATCATAGCTTGCCTGATCATCCACACCAATCACGACTGGCTGAGCGCATTTCGGAGTAACTGGTGATGGGGCTGCCGGCTCCATGTTACCCCGTCTCTCCTCGGCCAGTTCAAGTCTCAACTTGATGATTTCTAGTGCGCTCAGGACAAAGAAGAAAACACCGGTAGTCAGCTGGACAAGACGAGTACTAGACAACTGCTCGAAGCCACTTGCCTTGCCGTTGGAGTTCGTTCATCCGCTCAAGATACATCTTCTCAATTGCCCACTTGGGGCTACTGCCTCTATTCGGACCGTTCGTCTCAGCATTTGCCGACGCATCATCCTCGCAATGACCGCCTAGGCTCTCGGATTGACAAGCCTCGACGTCGTGTACTGGGGATGCAGCGATGATAATGGTTGGCGCGATTTCCACGACTCTTGCCTGTTCGGACCTGGAAGTGTTGGCCCTGAAGGGTTCAGGCCACTGACTTGAGCCGATCTCCTTCGTGATGGAAGATTTCGAGTACCTGGTCTTCAACGTGGAAGGTCTGATATTTCTCACTCGATTAAGATATTCTTAAATAGATTAGACAGACCACAAAAAGCAACCAGAGAGCACTGTTTCAGATCTGGGTCCAGCCTTATTAATCGACTTGGATAGAGAATAAATAAATATTCATTCCACACCGTCGATTTCCGCGTGCGAATTGCACGCCAGCGCGACGGCCATTGCCTGTTCAAGGAAATAAGTTACCAGAACCCTCAAGTAGTCAGTCGCATGGATGTGTATGGTCCACGGTGGTATACGGTCCATCATCGTACCAGCTGCAGTTTGAATTTCGCCTGGTTGAGCATCATGAGGGTGGATGGTTCTTTGATGGCAGAGCGAGCTGCTGTTGACCAGAGGCTTCCTTTTTCATGTTCTCTTCTCTCTCGTCACAGCAGCGTTTTGTTTTCCAAGACTCTCAGTTCAGGGCACTCGGAATATTTGACTATTTAAATATCTGTTGACTGGTATGTATTTTTTTTGCTTATTGTTTTTATTTATTTATTATTATACTAACTACTTTCTTATTGAAACATTCTGTAAAGGCCATGCAGCCACTTTGAAAATAAATGCAAAAGGCAGCCTTATCAACCTTATTGGGGCCATGGCTGAAGACAATATGATATATTACGAGCTCCTGAACGAAGATGGGAAGAAAAAAAACCGGTACCACCGCGAATGACATCTGCAACTTCCTCCTCCGCCTCCAAGACCACTGCCCCCCTGGATCAATCATCATCATGGACAATGCACCAATCCATGGTGGCGATGATTTTGAACGGGTCCGATTGTTGATTAAGGAGTCAGCAAAAAAACTTGACACTGAATTCTTACCAAAGTACTCCCCCTTCTTAAACCCCATTGAGCTTGCCTTCAACATCCTCAAGACCCATGTCAAGCACACCAAAATTTGCTCGCAATTGGACTTGGTGCAGGCAATTTGACAGGCAATTACGGAGAAAATGACCCCAGAGATATGCCAGAAAAGCTTTCTGCACTGCCAGAAGTTTTATCAAACTTGTACTCACATGCAGCCAATAACTGGAAACATCATCAAGGATCCTGAAAATTTCTTTCAGGTACCTCAATTGTCTTAATCTTTTTTACTCTTTTTTCTATGTTTCCTTTTCTTTTTCTTTTTCTTCTCTGTTTCTGGCTTGCAGCATATCTCCCAAGAACATTTTAAAAATATTATCAAGTTGTAATTAGTAAAAATCAATTGCAACAGAAATTTTATGTATTTTTTTTGTCTAAAACTTGGGCATCCTGAGCACCACAAAAAAATGTCCAGCTTAATCAAAACCAGGAAAAGTGCAGGTTAAAAGCAGGACTATATATTTCAATGAGAGGACAATATATATTCAACTAAAGGACAGACTGAAGTTGAAACAAGGACAAAATTATTCTAAAGAAGGACAAAATTAAAGTAAAAATGGGGACAGAAATTTTCAAAGAGAGGAACAAATTAATCAACAAAAGGACAATAAAGAGTTAAATTCAGGACATTTTTCTGTTGATGCATAGTATCACCAGAAAGGTTGTCCTGAAATTAAAAATAATATTTTCCAAAATGTTTTCTATGGAAAATAAATTGCTAAGCATGGCGAGCTTAATATGTGCTTACCAGATGTCATGTTTCAGCTTAAGCCTGCTGGGCTTAACAATGAAGTCAAAGCAGGTAGTTTAAATGCCATCTCTGCCTAATTCCATTTCTTCAAAATAAATCTGAATTGGTGTTGAGGGACATAAAAGGAAGACTTGCACCTTTCCATGTTCTCCAAAATTCTCATTGGTCATCAATGATTTGGAGAAGTATTGGTTGTCCTCCTCACCTGGTGAGCAATACACTTTGTATAGGTCCGAGAAAGGGAAGACCAACACCTGTCTTTCATGTTTGTCGATGACCAATTGTTCTCATTAATCATTGATTATTTGGAGGAGTAAAATTCCTCTTCTTCCCTTCCATGACCAAAATGATTTATGGGTGATGGAGGAACTGGAGGAAGACTTCTTCTCCTCCCTCCTTCCATGAAAAATACAGACTGTTTTACAGGCAAAGGAGAAGGCAGGTCCTCCTCCAGATCATCCAAGACCAATAGAACATATCATTCATGGATGAGCTAGTGGAGGATTGCCCTCCTTAAATTGATGACCAATTTGACCTGTGTGTTCCATGCAGGCAGGAGAAGGGAAATAAAAACTTCAGTTAATCAGATTTTATCGTATATTTCCTGGAGTATAAAGCTCTTTTCCTCCTCGAAATGGCAATGGAGGGACAGAGTTAGGCTTCCTCCACCAAATTACTCATAAATCATGGAAGCTTATTTTTTCCTGTGCAGCGGGGGCAAAGGATTTCTTGACCTATTCCTCAAGTTCATCAATGATGAATGGTTTTTATTGGTCATGGATTCACACCACTTAGCCTGTACTAGTGCTCTGACTCCTCTACTGCTGAAATACGCAGGCACCATCTCTGACAACTTAAAATCTGGACATGGAAATGCCCCCATACTAGGTTTTAAAATATATGCTGTATGTGTGCTGTGATGTTTGGCTTTGTGAGTTAGGGTTAGTGCAGAACCAAGAAACGTAAGGCTGCATGGTGTGTAAGTCTATGGAAAAGTTCATAAAGTGGAGCCTGAGTCTATGTTCTATGTTGTGTTCTAGCCATCCTGTGCTTTTCTACTACGGATGTGGTGTGAGTGTCCTGCACATACTATAATCAAAGATGCAATTAAACACTTACAATGCTAATATTAGGAGGCTGTAAAACTGCTGTTTGCTAAGATGAGGGTCCAGTTGCTCATAGGAGAAGCAGTAAACTGGCTTTCCTATATAGATTTCATACCTGTTTTGTGAATGAAGGTGATAAAGTGGAAAAATAATTTGAGATGATATTCATTTCAGTGGTAATTTCAGGAATGAGCCTGGTATTCTTAATGTAAAAAAGAAACTGTATAATCAAATTTGATAGTTTCAGATTCTGCACCCAGAAAGAACTTCATTGAAAAAAAGCTTACTTGATGTACAATTTACCTTTCCAAAAAACTATTTCCCATGAATTTTATCATCTCAGATTGGGACTTTTCAGCAATTCTGATTTTTTCAAAAAATTGAACAATTATCAGTTTAGATGTGGTGCTCAAATAAATGACTAATCAAACAAGTCAGTTTCATGGATTTTTGAAAATCAAATCAAAAATCCAAAACAAAAACCCAGAATTATCATTGAATATTCAAAGAATTCACATCATTCTTCTCAATATTAGTCACAATGAGAGAAAAAACTATTCACTTTGGAGATTTTTGAGTAGTTTGTTGAAGCATTCTGGTATAATGATTCAAAAAAAAATAAATGGATATTTGCTTGGCTTATGTGCAGATAACAGGGATGGAGATAGCACTGCAAAAAAAAACTGGCTCAACTGCCTGCAGTTGACATGCAAAAACTCCAAGGAAGCTTCTGTTGTTACTTCAACTATTCTCCAAAAGTGATTCCAACTGTACAGACTGCACAGTGACTGTGCCAAAAAATCTACATATGCAAACATGTGGAGTTTGGATGACAGCTTGGCTGGAGCATGCTGCACTTCAACTGCAGGCAGTTGAGAAAGTTCTTTTTTCAGTGTAGGGAGTAGATATAGCAAGTATATGGAAGGGATACAGAGAATATACAAGCTGAGAGAGAACTGGGATATAGTAAAGCAACCTCCATGGAAGTTCCTTAGTTTTTTTTTGGTGCTCACTGTCCTCATTTCTGCAGAAACATCTCTTCAGTACAACTTGTTCTTTGAATAAGTTTCCATCTAAAAAAGATGCCATCCTTTTTTCTCCTAACCCTCTCCACCCCTTTGTTCATAAAAGGAGGGTGGCTAAAAACAGATCCTTTTCTTTCCCCAGCTCACCGCAGCCAATCAAGATAAATATAGCCTTAGCCTCCTTTAAGGAAACATCAAATCCATTAAAAATTCCTTAATAATAAAAATAAAGATAAGGATAAAATGAAAAATATATAAAGTCTAATTTTTTTTTTCTTTTTTTCAAATCCCAGAGCGTTTTTCTTAATTGTCATCTGTTTCTATTTTTCTTCATCTAGCTTTGTTTTATGCTCTCCACCTAAATAGGTGTGCTTGTTGTTGTCTCAACTCCTGTCTCTTGTGTGGCGATTAAAACACACTCATCTTTTCTTTAAAAGAACCCCTCTGAACCTAAATCTTCTATACCCTCCACACGCCTTTCAGCCACCCTCCAAGACATTCATCAAGCGGTGTTGAGCATCTGACCCTAAATAGACAAGACAGGAAGCAAGAGGAAAAGAGAAAGTGGAGGAAAGTCACCAGACTAGCCCAGGCCCTCTTGCATTTCAAGGAGGCAACCAATTAGCGTCCAATGAACCCCCAAACTCCCCTCAGCACTTTAGTGTTAAATTAAAACAACCCCCTATTCTCTCCTTGAATAAAAAATTTTCTACTAGTTGTAGGGCTCAGCCAGCCCATTCTTTAGCCACTGCACAAAGACAGTCTGCAATTATACTCCTTAATCAATTACCCAAACCTTCTGCTGTACCATCTGAGTCTATTGAGGAGTCAACTGAGTTTTTTAATCAAATCACAATCAAAAATATCATCCATATTAATCACAAAATCAATGAAATCAAAAATTTCTCCTCTAACAATAATTATGATGTGAGACATCTGAGTTTATCTGTAGCAGAAAGTAATGAAATTCTATGCTTCCTGGATCTAAAAGAAACTTCCTAATATTATATTGGACAATGATATATGAAGAGAATGAATAATATCCTATGCAACATAAAAGTAAAAGCTGTCCAACATATGAAGGATAAAGATAGAGCCAATTCATGAAAAGATAATTCACAAAAAGTAGCTGAATTACAGCAACTCAGAGAAGATCTATTCTCTCAACTGAATAAAGTTGAGGTTTAAATCACTAGAACAATCAATGAGAAGTTAGAAAAAGTTTCCTGATACAATGTAAATCCATCTGTTACACAAGATGTACAGAATTATATCATTATGGCTGTGTTGTGAAAAACAGAGAAGATTGAAACTGACATGCTTAACAATTTTGTACATGTGAATAAAGCAATACATGCATTGTATCAACATCTGTATTCATTGTCTGCTATGATCTGTGAGAAATTTGAACAATTAAAAAATAAAATACAGAAATTACAGGACACTTGAAGGAAAACTTTTTCTCCTGATAGTTTTCCATCTATGAATACTCCCATTTTTAATATACCATCCCTCACACAGCCTTTCAATGAATGTGTGATGTTGTAATTGCATTTTATATTCCAATCATTCACCACACAAATTTACTCACCTAAATTCATCAATTCCATTGGTGATTCTGTAGAATACATCTAATGAGTTGTAATTTCATCTAATCTTAATACAAATATCTGAATTTCTGAAGGCATGTGCTACTAAATTTTCAATTTGGTCAAGATCCCATATGCACCCTCTAAGAAGAAAAACCATACAGGTTTATATCACTCAAACAGTTTAGGTATTCATATTTGATTGGAAATTGGTTGTAATTGTTTCTTCAGAGAGTGGGATTGAGAAGATTCCACCAGACATATTAGGGGTTAACAAATATGACCAAATCTACCATTATGTAATTGACTGGTTTTCAAAAAATCCACCATTTTTAAAACAAGTTTTTTATTCACCAATAACCACTTAGGACCCATTCATGAAGAAATTGATTTTTTAATAATTGCCTGGTTTGTAATTGTGGATTTGTTATATTTGATACGCACTATTGAGGAAATCCCCAATCATTTAAGTTGAGAATTACACAAGATTTATTAACTTATGTTTTTGGAGACAGCCAAACGCACATTTGAAAAGTTCCTCTTTGAAAGAATTCTGTACAATAGGATTCACAAAAGGGGGTTTGAATAGGGAATTATAATGGTATAATAAGCTTTACAACTGAGAATTTCAACATGCATTGAGGAATAAATTTGCTGAAGTTTTGGAAAGGAAGTGAAATTATGAAATGGGTTTTATTTATCATCTTCTCATGGGAATTTGAAATTGCTCATAATATCATTGGGAGTTTCAAATTAAAAAATTCATAATTAGAAACCAGTCAATTATTCAAAAATGAAATTATTGATTAATGGGTCTTAAGAGGTGATGGGTGAAGAACAAACATATTCAAAAAAAGGGGGATTTTTGAAAATCCATCAATTAAATAATAGTGGATTTGGTCATATTTGATAACACCTATTGTAGAATTACTCTTAGAGCACTAGTTACCATCCTTGCCTCAGGAATGGTGTTATTCCTGTCATATCTTCTGGAATGCATGATTGTGCTTGCTTACTTGGCTTCTAGAAACAAAAAAATGGATTTTCACATTATAAAAAAATATTATCTCCTAACATTCTTTGTGCTACTAGAGTGCTCTGATGCACTCCTCATTCAATTTTTGTTTCATAAAAATTTAGAAATATAAATTTTGGTTCCTCAAACAACCAATTCTGTTTAAACCCCAACAATACAATATTTCAAGTTTTAGGAGGGCAGAATACATCATGGGAGTATAACTAGTATACATTTCTGAAAGAGGTGATTGTTTAACAATCACAATCTGTAGGTAATATTAACAACATTTTTTGAAGTTAACCCACAGTATTCTTCTCATATCTTTCCTTGAAGTTCATAAATATTTTACTGAATAAATCTCAGTGACATGTAGGAGACAGCATGTTTGGAAGCATACATGATTTGCAAGTTGCAAAGCTCGAATTAAAGTGTGCTGAAAAATGCAAATAAAGGGTGGAAAAAGTATTATTTGAGATTTTGGGGATCCAGAGAAGGTTTTGGGATGGGTTGGGTCTTCTTGTGGGTAACAAAAAATGGGTAAAGTGCACAAAATGTTTAATAAAAATATTTCAGAGTGGCCTCAAAGCAGGGATTATTTGTAGTTTTCTATTTCATACCATGAAATGTTCTCGTGGGGGTACAGGATCCTATGGAGAAGGCTAGCTGGAATTATTTGGGTTTTCCAGTAACTGGATAGGGGGGAGTGATCACTGCAAAAAAAAAAAAACTTGCTCAACTGCCTGCAGTTGAGCAGAAAGTCCAACAAAGCTTTTGGTGTTACTCCCACCTTTCTCCCAGAGTGATTCAACCAAGCTTTGATGCAC
>LAVV01003777.1:11828-28828 GCA_001263375.1 Puccinia sorghi
CCATCCAAACCTGAGATGCCCCTCCCCCCCCTCCTTGATCAAAGACTTTCTTTAAAAAAATTATAGAATGATATTTTTTCTTCAAGGTAGGTAGAGCATATATCCACCATGATCACATCTAGTAAATGGGAATTTGATTTGTCATAAGAAGCAGGCTAAAGAGCGCCATTGGAGGACTTCCCGTGACCCAGATTCCTCAATCTGGAGCTTCTATTTCTAAATCCTAAACTTTGTTTGGTGTTGAAAGTTGATAACAGTCAGGTTCCCGTCACCAATTAATGTTTGGGATTTAGATTTAGCCCACCTATATTAAGCAATCCAGACTGATGGGAAGTCCTCCATTGGTAATGCAATGTATTGTGGGTTGTATAGCCTGTAGTCCATAGTGTAGTACCGACTTGATAGCCGAGCGGTCAGTGCGCACTGTATTTCTCTTGTTCTCTCACTACACAATGTCCAGTCCGACTGGGCCCCGGCGCAGCTTCCCCCCGTCGGCTGCGCAGCCCACCTTGGGCTCAAGCACCAGAACTGCCAATTCAGTCGGCAGGCCTTCAAACACAATACCACCACATGGCCATCAAACGACCCAGGTCTGCCCATCGAACTCAAGGCGGGGAGAAAGCCGAGGATTCAATCCCCATGTCGCCCTCATCATCATCATCATCCACTGCTTCGGATAACCAGCGGGAATCTAGGCGGCCCAAGAAAGCCCCAAGACGCGATGGGGTTGACCCTCCCTCCACAAGATCCTCATCGCCATCATCCTCCGACGCAGCTGACGAAGATCCAGATAACTCAGCTGAATGGAACAAGAAGGAAGGCTCCTCGATTCAAAAGCAGAAAAATTTATCCTTGGCAGAACACGCCAAGCGCAGACTGAGTGGCAAATTCGGCATGGTTCGGAAGAGTATGAACTTCGATCCACCACCTTCTGGTCATTCATCGCCTGCCCGAGTTCCCGCCAACGGAAGGGTAGGAGCACTCGCACGAGCAAGGGAGAACCATGCAAAAGCGCGTCAAAGCATCGGAATCTCTCAAGATAATCCTCTCGTGATCAGCACCGAGGTCATGAACAACAACTACGACGAATGGATGAAAATGGCCACTGATAATGTTATTACGATAACCTCACTTAGGCCGCACATTCATGTTCACTTCAATAATGATGCTGATCCAACTATCATTTCCTCGTTTCTTTGTTTTTGAAGAAAATTAACGTCAATAACACGTGGTCATTCGCCTTGATCGACTACTTCCACGACATGTCACTACTACGGAATCCAGAAGCAGAAGGTGGTATCAACTTTCAAAAAGTTAGCACCGACCTCGGATCTTATCCTTTTTTATCTTTTCGGCTTGAAATAGTAATTGTGTTTTGAGAAGTTAAAGCAAGTCGTGTTATAGGCATCTTGCACGCTCGATGGTTGCGTCAAAATCTGGACTTCCCGAGTGGATAGTGTGGCCACTGAGACCGGGAAACTGTTGTCAGGTCTTGCGGAAGAAGCCAACAGTTGAGAATTCCCTCTATTTTTTTCTAATTTCGACTAGTCAATTATCTCGAATGACGTATCCGACTTATATCACGTATCACGACCACAGATATCTCTAACCAAGTTGACGGCGAAGAAGATGAGGATGTTGGCGAGGACTCGGGACTAAAAGCGCCAAAAAAAACTCGAACTCGGGCTGCCAATTCAACATCATTAGTTGAATTCAACGAGAAAATCAAAGTCAAAGAACTCGAACTTGAGTTCACAGTTGACCCGCTTTTCAAGAAAACATGTGCCGACTTCGATGAAGGTGGTTCTGGCGGAATTTTGTGCGTCCATTCTGAGCTCGCCCAAAGAAGAAAACCCCGCAAAACCCGCGACTAACTCTTTTCCGGGATTTCCGGATGTATACAGGATGAGTCATTTGTCTGTTGATAGCTCAATGACCATTATTTTCGACGCCAGTGGAAAGCCATTTTCGCAAAACTCCGACGATGATTCCACGGCTGCCCCCGAAGAGGAGCGCCCAACCTTACTGGATGTCTCCAGACTAAAATGTGTGTGTTTAGGACGCACCTGATCCTTCGTTTGAGAGCCTGAAATATCAAACATTAAGTTTTTTTTCTCTGTCATTATAGCCGCGTTTCTGGATTCAGTTGAAGGTTTTCAAACTCGGTCTATCTGCCCATGCCTATCGAATTTCAAATTTTCTACCACGGATTCAATTCAATCTTTTGAAGGACTTGCTGCGCTAATCGACATTCCGGAAAAAAATGATGAGCCGCTTGTTACTCATGACACACACGATACCGGCAATGACTTCTTTGATTCGAATGAGTCACCCAACCTTGGGGAGGATAATTTCCAGATCCCGGACGCTGAAGATGTCGATGATGATGAGGGAGTGGACATGGGCGCAGATTTCAATCCAACTGTTATTCCTAATCAAAGAGACCTTCTCATGGCCCTTGTTGATGACAACTCCAAACAAGCAGAAGCGGGTCACAGTATTTTTGGTCAAGAAAGTACGGGGATGTTCGATTATTTTGATAAAAGTATGAAGAAAAGCTGGGCTGGCCCCGAGCATTGGAAATTAAGGAAAACTGTCGCCTTTAAATCTCGTGAGTCTTAGCGAAGTATGAAGTTACTACACGCATTGATCTAACTACAACATTGTTGTTGTCTTCGCATATTTTCAACCCTCTTTATGTCTCGGATTTCCGTCGAAATTCGTTTTTCTCAGGAGATGACGAAAACACCACTACAATCAATCGAACCAAGAGAGCAAAATCCACATTTTCGTTTGATTTTTTGAAACCCTTAGAAAATAATCGCAAGTCGATTTTCCAGGCTGGTTCTGCCAGTTTAACCTTGCCGGGATACAAGCCACCGAAGCCCAAGTCACAACGAAAAATGATCAAAAAGATTGTAGGGAGCAAGGCAGCCATTGGATCCAAGCAGATGCTGGAGCAGCACTGTTTACCGGATGATATGCATTTCAATGCGTCTCAATTATTGAGGTTTGATATGAAACCCAAGACAACGGTTTGTGTCCCACCTGTTTTCTCCTTTATTATTGAACATGATTGGGTGACATTCAGATTTTTGTTGATGGATAATTACAGTTTAATATGCGCGTAAAGGCCTCAGGATCTGTGGCCCACCATCCTGGTGCCGATATCGATGAGAACTACTGGGCCCGCACCGCGGCAGCAGCAGCGGCTCAAAACATTGCAGACCAAACTCATCCAGATGAGGATGGTACGCAATAAATACGTGCCTCCTATTCATCACTTCCTGAGGGCTGATCAATAGGCTTATTCCTAATCACCAACCAGGTTCCAACGATGCGATACCATTTGCGACACAGTTTTTCCAGGATGAACCAGATGATCAACCTGATTTTGAAGAAGAGTTTGACAATCCCGTCGGGATGACAGCCAATATTTCCGCTGATCAAGATAGCACCATGTTGAATGATCCCTCCAAGACCAAAGATGATGAACATGATCTGATTGCTGCGACCCAGAACCTTAACGTTCGCGCCAGACCCGAGTTCGTTAACTACGCCAAGAAAGCCAAACGGGTCGATGTCAAGAAGCTGAAGGAAAACATCTGGAGAGAACTGGAGGAACTCACGATTGAGTTGGAGTCTGAAGCTGTTGAGTTGATCAATTCGTCTAAAGATGAATATAATTTTTTTTTAATACATGTTGCTTTATTCCTGTGAATAGCATGATGAAGGAGGAGGGAAGGATGACCTCGCAGACCAACATATGGAGCATACAGAAGAGGATAGAATGGCCAAGAGGAAAACGAAGACATTTACAAAAGTGATCAACGGGTTGAGGACGATGTATCCGCAGGAGAAGATGGAAGAGATCAGCACCTCGTTCTGCTTCATATGTCTATTGCATCTGGCCAACGAGAAAGGATTGCGCATTCAATCCAACAGCCAACCAAATCCGCCACACTCGCCTACAGCCTCTCCTACGGCTGTTATGGGTGACTTGAATGATCCTGCTCTACTCGCGCCTGACGACTCTAAGTTCGTCGGTCGACTTGAAGAATTGAAAATCTTAAAAGATGCCCTGTGATTCTTCCCGCATACCATTTTCTCTGTCTTTTTTTGTTTGTTTGACATGATCAGTTTTTCTTTTTTTTTTTTTTGGTCACTAGTCGCTGCATCAAGTAAACATACTGTTGATTTCAGTTTTTCAAAATCTTGATTTCTTGTGTTGTTCGGTTTATTAGCTGGTTGATTGTTGTTCAGTTCTCAAGGATGTGCATTTTTTCAGTTGATGAATTAATTATGATAATGTTCTTTTTTTTTTGGGAGGGGGGGGAGGAGGTAAGACATCCATGAGAGCTGCGTGACTGAAAGGATTCAAGAGGGGCCAACAATGTCGGTTGGGTACCCGACGGACATGACGGGTGCGGATGTCGGATGAGCTTTACCCGGCCCGGAGGCACCGGATGGAATCCTCATTAACTCTTGACGCGCCTGGGCTCAAATGGTCTATCACGTTAAGGTTGCGCTGCTGGCTTCGTCTCTCTGTCCAGCTTGTAAATGTTTGGGGTATTCCCATTATTGGACTCTCGGACGCAAACGCATGCCATGCGCCGGGTGAGATGGAGATTTTCTTTCTTCAGGTAGACAAGTGGGTCGTCATTCCCGGCCTCAATCCCATCATGAAAACATGTCTTCTTGATGAATGGGTATGGCTGGCGAGGAAATCACCGGCAAGATAGAATAATCAAAATTTTAAGATATACTAGGAGATACAAGATTTGTGTTTCAGTGGTCAAGGCATCGTGTACAATTCTCGAGACTGGCATCGCTAGGCCTAATAATATATGGGAGAAATGATATCATGATCGATCGAGTATAAATATAAAAGATGGTAATGAATAAAAGGGAGTTTCCCCCTTAAATATCTTTCTTCCCAAATGAATGGCAAATCACCAGGATTGGGGGCTATATATCAGCTAGGGTGCGTGTATGAGAATCGGAACCAAAATCTCACGGAACCAAAATCTCAAAGTCACAGGGGAAAAAACAGAAAGAGAGAGGGAGGGTAGAGATGCAGCCTCCGGGACAAGCTCTGATGGATTGGGAATAAATAATCAAGCCCAGCTCCAAGAAATCTACAAAAGAGAAAACAAGCTCATCAGCGTTTTTTTTTTTTTTTTTGAATCAAGATCTAAAGGATGTGAACGACTTGCCGGTAAGACACCCGTGTCTAAATCACCCAACGCTTGAAAGGCGGCCGGCGACAGGTCCAACGAGCCGTAAGCGCAGCTAGGGCACTTTTTTTTTGTTGTAAAGAAAGAAAAAAAAAAAAAACTACCTTTAGCACCTCTTCTGTTCCATTGAGATTGAAGAGATGGCTGGTCGAATCTATCTGCTAACTCACCTCGTCCGTAACCTTCGCTTTCACAACCCTGTTGTTGGCCTTGTTCTTGATCACTACAACTTTATGACAAGGAGAACCATTGTTGTACTATTTAAAGAGATTTTTTTTAGATCAGTAACTCGGGGAAAAGAATAAAAAATCAGGTGTAGAAAATGATTAGGGGAATTGATGTCGAGACTTAACTTGAGCGTAATTCATAGCGACGATATAGTCGGATTTGGAGTTGACATCGCCACACGCTCCGGTGTCAGGAATGAACCAGGTTGCTCTCCCGTTGTACCTGCTGTAACGAGGTTGAAGAGTCTTGCTTTCCTGGTGCACATGAGCCAGACCCGAGCTGGGTCTCGACACAGTTAAAGGAGCGTGATGCAAAAGGACGGCGAGGAAGAAGGCCAGTGGCAGCAGACACAGCAAGCGCGCCATATTCTTCTCCTTACTGCTACAACTTATTTCTCTTCACAAGAATTGTACGACTGTGCGTAGATGGTAGATATGTATCTCAGGGAGTGCGATGTGGTCAAATGAATGCCCGTTCAATGTTGATGACTACGATGGCTCGGGAAAGCTCCGAGTTGGCTCTGCTAAGCGCAGGATATGATTCGCAGGGGGAAGAGAAGTGGTTTATTTAGTGTCTACTGAAGAATCGCTGGGGTCTGAAGGAGATTGGTTGTTGGGATGTTGGATGGAGGGGCGGTCCATCAATAATCCGGGGCTATTTATATCTTGATGGATGCTGTGTGGCCCGAGATGGCGGATAGATATCCGAGGGCGTGTTGCAATTAGCATCAGCGACACGTTCTCTTTCGCTTTACGACCCACAACGGGGATTACGTCACTGGAATATAATTGCCTGCATTAAAGGATTTCTTCTTTTGCTCTATGTGTGCACCTTCCCGGTTTGTTTGGCGGTGATTTGTGGTGAACAGCAGATTTTCAATCCAATCGACAAGAACAACAGGATTGGCATGCCTTTCTGTCTGTCCCACTGCTGACTGGACTACTCCTCGTGCGGCAAGAAAGTTGAACTTTTGGACCGAACTGATCAGAAGAAGAAGTATCGAAGGGGGGAACCCATTTACAGACAAGGCTGCCGCCGCTGTGAACCATAACTCGACGCCCTTCTATATAATTTATACATTGGATAAAGGGGCATATTGTTAACGGTGGATGTGCAGCCTTTGATTCGTAGACTCCTCACGGACAAGAATTTGTTACTTCTTTCTTTCACTCTTTTTCTCTCCATGCGCACCACGTGGTAATAAATAGTATGCGTCACCCAGAACCTCACTGTAATCATCCGCTGCTGGCCAGTCCCCACGAACACCGGATGCAAGTTCAATGCAGAATGTGGAGGTTACATTATTAGGTACTTACGATCTGATCAAATATTTTCCTTTCTCTTTTCCCGATCCTCATAAGTTAGATATGAAGAAAAAAGAAAATAAGCAGCCGAATCATCCGGCCGCTAACGTATTCATAACGATCCATCTATTGTTACGCAATCACCATAGGTGGGAGAGAAATATATACACAGTTTCCTTATTTTATATGAGAATTCATCCTCCGAATTGCACAAAACACTACTCCAAAAAAAAAAAAGGGCATCATTTGCATCCAACGATAGTGCATGTGATCAAAGCCAACAATTGTGATCGTACTGCTTCAATGTGACCAAGCCACAAAACCTCCTTCACACTAATGGGTCGAGATCAATTGACTCCCCCTATTCACGGCCTTTTCAAATTTTTCAAAGCATGGCCCCAAAACCTTATGACTCTCATACGACATAAACACTCGTCTATAATATGTATAAACGCCCCAAAGAAGAAAAAAAATAACTTGCCTGGATTTTCCAGCCGTTTATTTTGAGCTTGATATAACTAGGGGAACAAAGAGGACCCTGAGGCGAGGCAGACCATTGATGCAAGTTCATGGTTCCAGAAGGTGATCAAGTTTATGTCGAAGAAAAGAAAAAAAAGCATTGAGACCGAGCTGAATATACGAGCTGATAATAACACCGGGGGGAACGCGGTATTACCTCGGATGATATTGTAGCCCAAGCCAAGCCATATCAGCAACTCATGCGCCCTTGGAATCAAAATTCGATAACAAGCCTCAACATTTTTCGGGCGTGGTCTTAGACAAGGCAAATACCGAGGCCCCATAATATAATCAACATCTCCTGGAGCACACAACTTAAGGAGGTCCCGTCTCCCCTTCCCTTTCACTGCTGTCAGCCAGCGACGCAGGGTATATCGCGCTTTGCTTGGTGAGCCTATAGAGCCTGCTTATAGATGGATTACATGGTCCGAGAAGTACAAGCGGCCGTGTTCTATCGGTCCCTCGCTCGACACAAACACGTTGTTTGGCGGAGAGGGCCTCGCGATATTGATTTCTTGTGTTCCCCGCTTGCTACAAATTAACCCCTCTCGGGTCGCTTAAGCAGCCAACAAATATGGAGCTGAAGATGAGCGGTCACCTTTTAGAAGTCTTCACCAGGACGCCAGCCCTTCGAAGGTTGCTGAGGTCTGTTTGGTTGGCTGGTATATGTAATTGAGCGAAAGGTCGGGATGCCCTAGCTATCAGGATAGCCTCTTTAAGTGGATAGCCTGACAATGGAAAATTAAATAACTAAAAGTTTTCTTCCTTCACGGATCTTTATACTCTACCTTTCACAGGCCACACCTCTGAAAGAGGAGCCTAGCGGAAATCTGATGAGAAAGTGAGAAATAAGGAAGTGTTGTTGAACCTACTTACTTGGAGATGATTTAAGCTTGAGTTGAGTGATGAAAGCTTGAGCTGAGATCTCCGAAAAAGCCCCAATTGTCTTGGTATAGACAATGAGGGTGGGCTTGTAATTAGGACCCCACCCCAGAGGGGATTGAAAAAATTGGATTTTGGCCAAAATTCATACATACCTGATTTCAGACCTGTCAATACTTTTTTAAACACTAGGCTGAGGCAGAAAGTTGACTAGCCTCAGTCAAATATATATATATATATATATATATATAAACAGAAAACCCCCATAATACTCTTGGGTTTGATAATTTTCTGTCAATTGGACCTGTTTTTCATACCTGAAAAGTATGATTCCATGACCTGTCAACAAAAATGGCCAATTAATACCTTTTTCAAGGGTCCCATAATGCTAATTGTACCATTTTTCCATACCTTTTCCAACACCCCCTACTAGGGAAACTTTCCGGGGCCCTGGCTTGTTAATTCTAATCTAACTCTGAGTTTCTTTCTCTCGAGTGACTGTCACTTTATTTACTCTCCTGTTACATATCTGTCCCTAGGCTATCACTGTATATTTATTTCTGTTGTATTTGCACTCTATCTTTACTTTGTACAAAAAAAGGTTTGTCTCCTCCTGTGCTGTCTTGACTAACAGGAGGTAGACAGTGACTCATTTTCTCAGCGTATTGTGAGGTTAATGCAGCATGTTTCCCGACCATCGTTATATATTTTTTGTCCGGGTGTGTGCTAGAACCGCGACAGATGGATAACACACTAGCGAGCGAGGCCATCCATTGGGCAGTGCGAGAGGCTCTCATGGATCGTATTTCTCCTTGTTGCGTTGAGGTTTAGTCCCACTGAGATTTGGCGTGATGGGCTTTGAAAAATGTTTGGGCCGCGAACGGCTTCACTGATCAAAGCCTGGAGTGCTTCAGAGAGTGTAGTAATACCAACGGACATCTCAGCTTGGCCTGATCACCTCTAGACGGCTGGTTACGCCTGGCCATAAACAAGCCTACGGTCACGCCGGCAAAGAAAAAAAAAAAAACGAAGTTTCCCCGGAGAAGTCTTGTAGCAATGACACCAACGTGGTTGGCGTTACTCCAGCTACTTTTCTTGATCACTCTCCATTGGCTGTTCTGCTGCTTCTTTCGCAATGCCACTGGGCCCGGAGTATGAATACGCACCTCATATTCAACCAACCTCTCACCCCACAATCCGCGTACGATCCACACAGCAGTGTTATTCCGTCTATTTATTCTCATAATCATTTTTGTATCCTTCGTCTTATTCTTATTTCAGCCGTCTGATTTATTATCCAACTAACTCTTTTTACTCTTCAAGTTTCATATTTATTCTTTGCTCCCTCCCGGTTTATTTTATTCACTCTCGATTTCACATTTGAACGCGGCGCGTTCTTTTACTTTATCCAAGTATTTCTATAATGCTTTCTACCTCATTCATCACATCTTGTGCTGTCGTGACCGTAATCAGCTGCCTGGCTACTATGTCGAACCCACTTCCTCAGACCCCCAGCACTGTGGCCCCATATCCGAGCTTGGTAAGTTGGAATCTTTGATCCTTCTTCACAATTCATGACACTAACACAACGGTGATCAATCATAGTACGGTCAAGGCTTGGCAGCTCCAGGAACAGGCGCCAGAAACGCGGAAACAACGGGAACACTCGGTGGAAATGGGCCGAATCCTATGGGAAGCGCGATGGGAACACCCAGGACTGCAGGATTGCCAGCCGAAGTGGATGGCAGCATGTCACCGCCTCCCAGGAATTCAGTATTACCTGTCGGAGGTAACAGCATGCCATATACTCCCCCTCGCCAGATGGCTGGAGGAATAACGGATGTAAGTCGGACGGACAAGACTGCCATTGACCTTGCTGACGGATATCTTAACACTACCAGACTACCCCGCAGAGGAACCGTACGTATACCATGCCAACGGTTGGCGATATGGGACGTCCAGCACTGAGCACCGAAGCCTACGGCAGTGGAGCGACCCCCCGGGTTAACAACAGCTCGTTGCCAATCAACACGGCCACCGTAAGTGGAGCTTCAAACTGATGACTACGTGCCAGATTGTGCCGTTGTTCCAGCATCTGATATCTATCTCCTACCCCCTTCTGCCTTCATCCCTGCAGAATCCTACGACAAAGCCCATGATTGGAATCGCAAGCTCTACTGGCTGGGGCCGATATCTCAGCCAAGCCTCAGCGGCAGCCATTGCTTTCATTCTCTTTGCCTAGTTACCCAATTTTTTTTTCTTCGCTCCTTATGAGTGACCTTTGGTACTCCAGAATCCAAGTTAATTTCTCTTTTTTCTCATCCTGATATCTTTCTTTAACTGTGCTGGATGCCTCCTGTTCAGGAAATCATAGCCAATAGAAGATCAGATGTACTTGCACACCAAAATGTATGGGAAAACCCCCAAAACTTCAGAAATTAATTCTCTTGAATAAAACTGCACTTTGTTTTCCACCAAAACAATTATGGTCAGATGGATTACCAGATATTGTACGAAAGATCTGATGAATCCATGTGTTACAAGATGATAAGTTTTCACTGCGGAAAATTCAGCTAATTATGAATCCATAATTATTGAGCTTAAATTAGACTCTCACTGACGGCACCGTGGCTTCGGCGCGTGGTTGGGGTTTGAACTCTGATTGATGATCGTAACGAATGAGATGGTCAGCTTGTGTAATCCCACTGTCCACTTATATTTCTTTTCATTCTCATCCATGTCTTCCTTTCTCACTTTCTTCAATCATCAATCTCATTTCACCTCGTTCCATCACGGTCCTCAGGTGTGCTCTGCGTCGTCTCTTCTCCAGTCTCCATACTTTTCATTTCACTCACAGCCTTCTGCTGTTTAAGGTTTCCTCGCCTAGCTCGTCCATTAATAATGATACATACTTCGCAAGCCGATCAGCTTGGGGTCTTTATACTGGACTCCTCTGTTGCGGTGAGTTATTTGACAAGTCAGCTTGGCGACTCTTCTGCCATACAGACAGTATGGTTGATTGGCTACCTGACTGGAGACCGACACGCTTGTTCCCATCTGGGCCAACCTTTTGGTGGCTGATTCTGCTGCTGTGATTTCCCTGCGTGCCCTTCAAATGCTCCGTGTCCAGCGCAGTCTCCCATCCCTTGTGGTTAAACGGAATTGTCACTGCCCTTGCATTTGTGAGTTTCCAACCTTCTGATGCATCGTTGACCAACGGAGCTGATCACGAGCCGCCGTCTGCTTGGTAGGCCCAATTCGGCATCATACTGATCGCGCCGCATCGCACGAGCCCCTTGTGTTGACCGAATTCCTCCCTACAGCAATGCAACCCAGGGCCTTCAAATTAAGCCTGTTGTGCTTCAGCCTCCTCAGCCTCATCGCTCCCAGTGTCGTCGGCTGTTTCGAATTCCGGTGGGGGGTTATTACCCACTGCCCAAGGTGCGACCATGCAGTAGACTGGAAACAATCAACGATGACGTGCGAAATCAACATCTCATGCAAACACCATGGTCTGGCCGAGGTGTGTCAACAGCAACTGCCGTCAGCCTACCCCGTTTGTACGAACCGACAATGCAGCTACGTAGGCGTCGAACAGAGCCAGCGCCAATGCACCAATACCCACGATGTTACTGACACCAACGGCTGCTATAATTGCCAACAGCATGAGCCAGCGTGGGCTGAGTCCTCTGACGAAGATTGGTGATGGCTGGTGACTAACATGCGAAGGTCTGATCATGTACATAGCTTAATCAGGAACATCATCATAATAGCATGTAAATACCCCATCATGACGACAACCTTGGTTGTTTCAAGACCATAATCTAGCCATGTTCATGGTTTCTAATCCAAGTTTCATTTTGCCCTAACCCATGCTATTAGCAAAATCCTACTGCAAACAGTTGACACTCCCGCAACAAATGCTTTATCCCTCAGATCTGGTTGTTGGCCCACATTTGAAAAAGTGTGCACCAACCACTGCAAAAAAACTTGCTCAACTGCCTGCAGTTGACATGCAGAATGCTCCAGCCAAGCTGCCATCCAAACTCCACATTTTTGCATATGTAGATGCTTTGGCACAGTCAATTTGCAGTATGCACAGCAACTGTGCATCAAAGCTTGGTTGAATCACTTTTGGAGAATGGTTGGAGTAACAACAGGGGCTTCTTGGGACATTCTACATGTCAACTGCAGGCAGTTGAGCAAGTTTGTTTTTTGCAGTGTAACACCTTGGTTTTCATTTCTCAAGTCCCAGTATTCATTAGAACCACTCTACTCACTTACCTCTAGTTTTGTTAAGTTTTATCACTCCCTGAACTGTGTTGCCAGGATTTGTCTTGTTATTTTATATTTTGTCCTTTTATTTTACCTTTTTTTTCTAATTATCATATTTTATATGTATAAATAACATCAGAATAATTTAAACCACAAAATGTGTGCTTGAATTATGTATTTAATTAGCACCAGGACTAATAAATAAGCAACTGATGACAGGTAACATGAGGCTACTGAATTGATTAAATTCAGTAATCTGATGTCACTTGTCATCTGTTGATCATTGATTGGTCCTGGTGTAGGTTGGGTTTGTTAATGTTTTATGATTCAATTAATATTTTATGCAAATTTTATGCATCTTACATATTTTTTCAGAGCAATAAAGGCATGATTATCAACTGGCTGCTGTGGGGGGATTGCAGTATTATGTGAGGAGGAAAAAGAGAGGACTGTGGGAAGTGGGAAGAGAGCCAGAGACCCTGAAAATTGGATGAGGAAGATTGTGGTGGAATTTTCTGTCAGCAAGGAGGTGTTTGAGATATGAAACATGATACAGGATTAAATACAGGTGCCCTGGCTTGAAACAAGTCTCAGGACCACATGTATTGTGCTGTATGTGGCTTTGGAATGTTCACGTACATGCTGATATACCCAACAATGACATCATGCTGTTCTGAAACATGTCTCAAGTAGAACTTGCCCAAGAGAAATTCCTCTGCAGAAAATCTGTCACCTCTTCAATATAAAAGGAGGTCCTCCCCCCACCAAATCCAACCTTTCCAAACCAACTCAGAGGAGCCTGTCCTGATCTACCTGTTAGTAGAGTTTGGTTAGTAGTTATTTAAGTAGTTAGTTAGTTAGTGTTAGTGGTTATTTAGTTAGTAGTAGTAGTAGTGTTAGATTCTAGTAGTAGTTTAACCTTTATTGAGTGGTAGTAGAATAGAATCATCAACAAGAGTTTGTGAAATAATATTAGTAGTATTATAGCATCAAAAAGAAGAGTTAGCAATAGTAGTAGTAGTAGTAGTGATTAGACTTGATATTATTATTTATATATATTTCACATATTCAATCCCACTGGGTTATACAGGTGCCCTGGCTTGAAACAAGTCTCAGGACCACATGTATTGTGCTGTATGTGGCTTTGGAATGTTCTGGAACATGCTGATACACCCAACAATGACATCATGCTGTGCTGAAACACATCTCAAGTAGAACTCCAAGAATAAATTCCTCTGCAGAAATTCTGTCCCCTCTTCAATATAAAAGGAGGCCCTCCCCCCACCAAATCCAACCTTTCCACACCAACTCAGAAGCCTGTCCTGATCTACCAGTTAGTAGTGTTAGTATTGATTAGTTAGTTAGTAGTAGTAGTTTTAGAGATCAACTCAGGGGAGCCTGTCCTGATGTACCAGTTAGTAGCACGTGATTAGTAGTTAGTTAATTAGTTAGTGTTGGTGGTTAGTTAGTAGTAGTAGTAGTGTTAGAGTCTAGTATCAGTTTAACCTTTATAGATTAGAGTGGTAGTAGTGGAGCATCATAAAGAAGAGTTAGTAGCAATCATCAATAGTAGTAGTAGTAGTAGTGATGAGACTTGATATTATTATATATATATATATATATTGCATATTCAATCCCCACTGGTTTGTTTATCCATTATCAGAAGTTATATAGTAGGGCTGCAAGAGTATTTTTTAGGGTGATCTAGGTCTGATAGAGGCTACAAAATAACTCTGTCTTGAAATCAGACATCTTGATTTAAATATTGATCCAAGATTCCTTATATTTGTGTAGTACTATTAAAGCGCACAGGTTTTTCTTTACAAACTGCTTTCATCATTTCAGTTGTACTTATTCTTTCATGCATCAAATTTTAGTATTTAAGGAAACTGAGTGAGGCATTTTTTTGAACTACAGTCACTCGAGTCGTCCGTGTCAAGCCCCTCTTTGGTGCATACCCTGTCTTGAGTACAGATGAGGGCCTCAAGTGCTTCTGGTTTGAGTCTGCTTTGTTAGTCACTGAGTAACTGCCCACTGGTTGAGAATGCAGACTCCAAAGCTATTTAAGTCATCAGAGTCATGAACATGTTTTGCAAGACACAATAGCAGGTGAAAATGGAGGGAATGCATCTTCCACCACTTGAGAATGCCAAATGAGTGTATGTTGATGGAAACTGTTGGCTCTTGAAGATATATGTCCAACTTGCCAGCGTAAGCAGAAGATCTCCTGGACTTCCTTTCTTGGACATACTTCTTGAATCAGTCTGTGTCATTTCCTTTTTTAGATTTCCAGATTGTCCTGTTTGCTATGGATGCTTTGAATTTTGTGTTAGCCAACTTCTGATGATTCAAATTTGAAATCACGTCATTGTGACAACTGTACAAGTTTTTTATGATTTGATCCACTTCTGTATCAACATTTTAGTATTTTGATTCAACAAGCAAGAATTTTCTGAGTTTCATTTTTCTGTGGGTATTGCAAACAATTCTGATGACCACCAGATGTTTCATTTTAGTCCAGTATTATTCAAGTTTTTCTTTAATCAGGTTGATCATCTGCTATGAGCAGTTGAGTGGACCCTCATATGTATAGAGCCTATCATGTACATGCCATGGACCTCATACTTATGGTCTGCAGGGTTAGAGATCCAGACCTTTCCCACCTACTGCAATCAACCATATAAGATCCAGAACCCCATAACACCAAAGCCTATCTTTCTCTCCCTAGAACCAACCATGCCAAATTGAGTTTTTCAGTGGATGTTGGATGTGAGCCTATGCCTCTTATGTGGCAGCTAGGAAACAAGGATTTTTAAGAAAAGAAGAGGCAAAAATAAAGGAAGCTATGTTTGATGATTTTATTATTAAAGTTGATGGTAGAGTTAAAAATTGTTATGCAGCTAGAAGATGGATTAAGCAGCTCCTCCTCCTCCAAAGAAACTGAGGAAGGTCTGGATAGATAGAATCTAAGTCAGTTCTATTTTTAAGCCGAATAGAGTGGCTGAAGGTCTTTATAGGAAAAACCATGTTATTTTGTTTAATGGTAGCAAATCAGAGAAAAACCAAGAAGAAATAGAAGAAACTGAGTTTGATTACCACAAAGAGATCAAGGAGAAGGATTTTAGATAAATCAGAAATAAAGAGGAATGAATAAAAAGGAGACTCACTGTTATTTTATTCCTGACACTAGGGGTAGGAAGAATAAAATACAGGGAAGGTACTTGGATGCTAGTGATGTACCTGGTGAAGGGTCCTTTCTCTTGGTGGTTGCAGTTCAAAGTGGGGTACTGGAATCAGCTTGACAGAGGCTGAGATACCCCTTGTTTCAGCCTCTGTGAAAATCTTCATCAGTACAAGAGGAATTTGACGTTGTTGATATGTTTCTTGTATTTGAAGACTTGGAGGCTTGTGGGTGAGTTAAAAATGAATATATGCATTTTTCAAGCAAGCGTGCATAAATATCAAGTAGATTGAATTTTGAGAATCAATATAAACACAATTCTTACTCGACATTGATGTAAGAGTGGGAAAAAAAGGGGTTATATTGGACTTGGGTTATATTTAGAGGAGATTCAAAGGTTTATAATGACGTATTTTAGACAGTTTATAGGTGGGATATACAGTTTCTAAGGCTGAAATTGGACAAGCCTGATCTACTGGAAGAGGCTATGAATTTTGTCACCACAATAAATGAGGAGCCTTTTAGCCTTGGAGACAGTAAGCCTTTCCAAAAGGCTTCCAATTGTAAATAAATAAATTTGTTTTATTTTTATTTTTATCTCTAAAGATAGTTTTTTTATATTAAACATATTTTATAAAATCAAACACAATATTCCACTGAATTCTCCTGATTTGTCTACCAATTTACAATACATGAGGTGTGGAGTAGTTGTGTTGTAATGCTTTTATATTCAAGGTGAAAAATAGAATCATTCTCTAGCTCTAGGTCCCAATTGAATAAATTTACAATTTGAGGTCACCCACTTCTGAAATAGAACTCAGTGCAAATTTTCATTCCTCAGAAAAGAACCAAAAAGCTAACCATAGGAATCCAAGGACCCTCACTGCCAATTCACTTTCCCACTAGTCAGCTTCATTGTTGTTTGTACATGTAGATGTCATGTACACTTTCCAAAACTGTGTACCATGTCACAGATATTTTTTATTGTATTTATACTGTTTTCCTCACTTAGAAATAAAATAATTTGAATCTCTCAAACAATTGTCACTTGAAATTAAGTCTTCTTCACCTCTAGTCATCTCAGTCTTCTCTTTTCTTCTCTTCTCCTGTATCAACCCTCACTACTCACCTGTTTCTTTCCCTTTATCTCTATCTCTCTCTCTCTCTCCTGTTTTTGGGTGGTTTTTTATTCAATAAAAAAAACCACATATTTTTCCATTTGAACATCCTTGGCCACAAGCCTCAAAAGTTTGGAACTGGTAATACATATCTTACCAGGCTACCCAATCACCAGGACCAATCAATGCTCACCAGATGACAAGTGACATCAGGCTACTGAATTGAATCAATTCAGTAGCCTCATGTCACCTGTCA
>LAVV01003888.1:12428-26056 GCA_001263375.1 Puccinia sorghi
TATTTTGGAGAAAACTCAGTACAAGCATAATCTAAATACATAATGCTAATAGTGAATGATAATCCATAACACATAAATACATAATGCTAATAGTGAATGATAATCCATAACACAACTAACCCCCTCAGTTGACAACCCCCATTCAATTAACAGCCAGCTCAATTCAACCGGAACAGACCTTAATCCTACCAACAGTGACACCCAAAACACCAAAATAAATTCCGATCACATCAATATCTATCCCACCCTAAACAAAAAGCAATGACCACGGTTCAAACAACAGAAGAATTCACAGTGAACCTGCTCTTGACCACAATTTACTCTCCACACCGGCCACTTTACTCCCGCATCCTCCCCAAAGAATCTGTGTAGCAATCCCTCAACCAGTACCCTAAGTGAATCGCTGGCACCAAAGCCTGCATGGCTACTACTTCCTTTGGTTTTGAATAAACCATCCGCTCCACAGCCCAAAAGGTGCCTCCCTTTGGTTTTGAATGAACAAGGCTCACAAAAACTTCACTATGTCATGTTGTGGGTTCCATTGCCATTGACTGATAGTGTAACCAAGACCCCAGACAAAACCTCTGGAGACAAAACCTCTGGAAAATCTGTGCTGTCACGTCTTGCTAGCATGGAGCAACTCCTATCCCAATTGATTGCATCACAACCAGATGCAAAAACTATTACTGCATCTGGGATTTCAGCACAAGTTTCCCACTGCCTCCGGTCCTCCACCTTTCTCAGCCGCACTGAGAACTCAGGTGTTAACACATTGGCTCCAAAATCTGAATCACCCCATCTGACCCATCCCAAGACTAGTCAAGCAACTCGATTCCAACTACCACCTGGTTGCAGATTGGGTAAGTGCACCAGTGACATATCTGATTGTCCACTGGTCCCAAGTGGTCAGAACTCTCCAGCCACCTACTAGCCTGGATCCTGGTGTTCCTTCAACAGCAGTCACTGGTAGTACTTCTGAAAGCACAAGCCAATTATCCAATTGTCTCATGCCATGTGCTCAAACTGAGCCATCTTTGCTCCCAAATCTTGAATCTACAGCTGTATTGAACTCCCCTCCACATGCAACCAGTGCAAGGTCTTCCCAGCCAGCTCTGTTTCAATTCAATGTAGCATCTGTTCATGCTTCCACCACAACCACAGGCAGTCTATCCCCTTCCTTCTCCACCTGAAATGCTATTACATTACCCACTTGCCAAGTTGTACATTACCAAACTCCAAATTCCCTTGTTGGATGCAGCAGTGCCCCATTTCAGGGCAGATGTTGAGTTGCCTCATTCAATAGCTAGTGCTAGTACATCTTCAATAGCTAGTGTTAGTACATCTTCAATAGCTAGTGCTAGTACATCCATGTTACCATTGCCACCGGCGGCCTGTTGCCTGGCTATTGTAACAACTAGCCATCCAATTCTTCATGGATTTCAACCGCTGGGGCCCAACACTTCAAGACCTCTTTGTCCACTCAAGCCGTGTGTGGTTGAACCATCAGCCAGTCACAAAAAGGGCACACTTTTCTTTGATGCCAACCAAAAACAGCATTGTGAATTCAATTTAAGTCACATAAGTCTTCAAAACACATTTCATTTAGTGTTTACTCTAAACTTACTGTGCATTGGTTTGATAAAGGCAAATGAGACTTGTCCTTATTGGATCCCAATGCCCTTTAGCTCCATTGTTCCCAATTCAGCCAGATTCCCAATAAAAACCCTGGCTACCAAGCCCTGCTTCTCTGCAAATTTGTTTGAATGGTGGACTTCACCAAAGGCCAATCACCCACTGATCCCAATGATGTTCCCCAGGATTCTTCCCTGCTCAGCATCCCCAAGGTCTCAATTATTGCTCATGGTACAGAAGCCACTGATAATTCAAAACTACCAAGTCCAGAACCACCAATTTTTGCAATCCTTAATCAGAATCAGCAGCCACATGACTTACCCTCTGACATTGATCCCAAAGCCCCAGCATTCTTCCCAACACGGAGTTGATGAAGAATCTAACCTTCTTTGGGTGGGTTGATGCAGCATCTTGAGATCCTACAATTCAACTTTCCACCAATTTAGCTCAATGTTCAAGTGTTTTGCATGTACTACCCAAGTTGAGCTCAGCTAGCAACGATTCAACTGCTCACATCAACAGCTGGGGTTGAAAATTCAGCCTGTGACCAAAATACCTGACCATTCAGTTGCTGAAGTTCATTCAACTAAACGTTCCCCAAGTCAATCTTCCACCAAAATATGTGACCCGGGCTCAGCTGAAGAAAACCCAAACTCAGCCCATTGCTAAACCATCTCTCTGTTCATCTCCAACCAATCAGACTGACAAAGATGTCAAAAAGCAATTGATCTCAAATCCTCAGAATGAAGGAGCCAACCTTGCCACTAAAACCTTTCCCCGACCAAAACACGCCCTTAGAATTGGTCTCCCCCTCCTTGACTCAACCTTAATCACAGATGCTACAATTCAGCCTCTGGAAGAATACCTTACCATCCAGCTGCTCCAGCTTATTCAACATTAGATTTCCCATTAACCAGAATGGATGACCTTTCAAGTCCACCACCTCATTCACTGAAGCATAAGCAGTCATTAATGTTCTTATGATCAAAATCTGGTCTTTCACCAAATTAATGATTTTGAATCTCCCCAACTAGTTGAATCACTGACAGTCACAATACCCCCTATTCAACTGCCAAAATACCTGCCTGCTCCACTGTTCTAGGTCAAATATAGATGGGCCCTGAGAGACCTGAGGAAACATTTACTCCTCAGGGGCCTCAGTGTCCTCCAAGGAAGGTTTGAACCAATTGATTGATTGGATGTCTGACATTGATTGAATTGGCCTGATTGGAGTGAGTTGGTTTACAGCTTGCATCAACAAGCTATTCAGTTGATGAATCAAGCAATCAGATCAAACAATACCTAATCAGATTGAAAGATACTTGCCAGCAAGGGTAAAGCGGCCGCCAAGTGTTATGGCGCAGCAGCAACAATAGCTTAATCAATGAAAAAAACACCAGTCGGTCAATCCAACACAAGAGCTAGGGAATCTGGGAACAATCACGGAAAGGAGGATAAGATCGATGAAAATGAGACAAAGGTGGCACAATACTTACCTTGTATCACAGCTGAGCATTGTAATCGACTGATCTAGGCAGCAGGGAACAATATCAATATTTCTGCTAAAACCTGCATATATTGAATCGATTGGACAGAAAAGGGATGTAGGCATTCAGCAGGGTACAGGAACCAGATAAGGACTGGAGGATCTTGGAACTTACCGGTGGGCCAATGCAATCAGAAGAATGAGTCCAAGCTGATTTGAGAGGACCTGAAATAAATCAGGATTGGTTGCAAGAAGAGATTTCCAAAGCTTGAGGATGAGCTGGTCAGCAGGGCAGGAAGTCTTTACTACAAGGAAAATGAAAACTAAAGCTGAGGTGATCTTCTTCAAAGGGATGGTGGGAGGTGTTAGAATCGAGGATACCTGGCTGTGTTGTCTGCAACTTAATCTGAGTTAAATTGAGTGACATGGTGACTGTCACTAGAATAAAATAACAAAGACAAACTTTGACTAATGAAAGGGTGTGCCAGCAATGTAACCAAGGCCAAACACAAAGGGCTGTCACTTTCTTCCTGAATGCAGTAAAAGCAATAAGGAAGTGGGGGGCATGTGTTCTATCTCAACCATCCATAAGAGCAAAAACATTTCTAGAAATAACACACCTAAATTTGTGATAGTCACCTATTTAGTTGCACATGTGTGTCACTGAACATGGCTCCAGACATCAGAAGTAGATTGGGATGATGATCAAGGCACCAAGAAAGTGAAGAATTGTAATGACATAAGATTAGGCCAAGGTGGGAGAGATATTGGACTGCAACTACCAATCAGTGTACTAGGAAAAATAAAATACACAGTAAATTGTGCAACAAAATCAGCACAGCAAAGTCAAACTGTGGAATTTGAAACAAAAACCCTCCAGGGAAGTTATGTAGGGTCTGTACAAAGATTTTGAAAAATTAAATGTCCAACCTGAACAATGAGTGGCGCAGGAATTGAATGCAACCGGGGGACAAATGAGAAATCTCATGTTTGGTATCAGTCATGTTTCAAGTTGACAATATCCTAACACAAATCAAATGTGAGGGTAAATAAGGGAAATTTACCATGATTCATGAAACCAGATGCAACTTGACTTGTGACTGATGAGTATTGCTGGGATTTAATGTAGACTGCTGGGTTGCTCCATGAGATATTGGTTGTTCAAAGCCTGCAGGGATGTGATTGAGAGAGGATGGAGGTAGAGCTTCAGGCATCAACTGATTTGCAGGGGTAACTGGGGGGTTGAATGATTTTGACAAAGAGTATGCTGAGAGGGGCAGCATGTCCCTCCAAACCCAATTTTTAGCAGCTGTACATGGAGTTGTGTCAGTTGACTGGCAGTGGGCTTGAACATGTGTGGGTGTCTAACAGGTTTCATACTTGACAGTGGTGTATCAAAGGTTACTTTCTTTGTGGTGGGGTTTCTTGTTTCTGAGCTTGATCACATGCATCAAAAACAACAGGCATTCCGGTACCCAATGTGGTTGTGCAACGTGGGTTGCTTTTGTAGCTTTTGTGGAAAGTTGGCCTTCTTGACAAACCCTTTGGTTGAGAATTTCTGTTAAGCTGGGTTAGTTGGTTGTGGGGCTGAATTTCTTGAATTTGGTTTACTTGATACAATATTCTCTTTGACTTGGGGATGGTTGGCAGCATATGTTGAAATAATATTGGAAGCATTAAAAGCATGAGGTAAACAGACAAAGTTCTAATTTTGCAAGGGATGATATTTTTTATTTGGTTCAGAACATGCCTTGGTGTTCTGAGCGGGAGATGATACTGGACTGTCAGATCTTTGAGAGATGTGGAGCAATTGGTTGCTTTCCTCAGATAGCTCTGATAAGAAATCTTCTGTCAGCGACTGTGAGGGGAGTTTGATCAATTTTGACATTGGGGTTGTTGGTGCTATCTTCTTCTGCACTTTCATCAGATGTTGTTGATACTAAGCTTATTGGGGTGGGAGATGAAATTGATGGTGTGCTTGATGAGTTGGCAATGGAATGATGGATGGATGACAAAGTAGTTTGTGATCTTTTAGCTTGGGATGGCCGGCTTGGTTGCCTTTCATAGTTGGACAAGCCCAATTTTGTATTTGTACTGGTCTCATTGGTCTGTACAAAGTGGACAGACTACTTGCAAGATCTTTCATCAGTTGATTGTGATGTAGCCTTTGTTTTTGGGGAGTGTTGGATACTTCTCATTGGATTGACTGGTGAAATTTGGCATACAGCAATATTCACTGATTTGGGAGTGAGAGGTTGCTTTGGGGATGAAATGTTGCTTTCAACTGTCCTTAAGCATGGCTGAGATCTGATTCAAATGAATACAGAGGATCAAGGGGAAACAAAGGTTTTGCCAGGATTTGGTACTTACTTGCAGGAGAATTTGCACCACACAGGTGGGGAGAGGCCTGGACTGGTGCCTTTGGTTGTGTTAAAAAATGTCACAATAGGCTTCATTTGTAATCAAATTGTTGCAGCTCCAAGACAAGCAAGTTGTCAAAGTTGGACTCAAAGAGATTCAAACCACACAAAGTATCAAACTGAACACCACCTCCTGAAGCTCTTCTTTTGTCTTGTTGAATGAACTCTTTGATTGAGGATCCACTTACTATATGAACTGTATAAGGGTATGTTTGGTGACTCTCTTGTCCCATGGATCAAACATTGTGGGGTCAAATATTTCAGAGTGATGGGAAGTAGGTTGGAGATGACAGGTATGAGGTAGCGGCAAGGGGAGAAGAGAGTGAAGAGATGTTGAGATATGATCAACTTTCCTGAGGAAGGGGCATAGAAAGGTGGTGGAGCTGACAAAGTCCTGTTGATTAGGCACAAGTCAGTCGATTAAGCACAAGTCAGCACAAGAGAGACTTTGGGGCTCAGGACGCAGCAAGACAGGGCTTGCATGCATCACCCATTGGCAATCAGGACACCCTTCTTTGTTATACTGCGGAAGTCATTTCAGATTCATTCAGATTGCCAAATTGTTTTTGGAAGGAGCACATCTCAAGTTCCCCTTGCAGTGCACATTTTTCCATAGGAACTTGAGAGAACCATTCTTGACAATTTATGGCCTCCAAAAGTCAATATGAGCTTTTGTAACTTGTGCATAACCTGTATTGGTTGTCCAAAGTGTTGCGTACTGGCATTGCTATAAGTATTCGAGCCACCAGAGGCTTTTCTCTTCCACATCTCGGCTTTGGGATTTTGTTGGTGGGAAGGGCAGGTGCAATTCACGGCTCAAGAACAATATGTTTCAAAAGCATTTGGTGTGCTGACTTGCCCAATGTGTTGCTGAGTTACTAGATTGCCCACTTATTTTCCTCTTTCATTCCCAATTAGATCTTTATCATTCAATCATAAATAGGTCAATATAGCATTGCAACTGAGAGAATGAAACCAATCAAAATGAGTATTTGAGTCAAAAGCAATTAGGAGCAACATTTTGCTGCTTGTTTGCGGAATAGGCAACAGTTTAAGGGGGGGGGGGCAACAGTGTTGCTAATGGTATCAAGAGATGAACAAGGGAATGCATGAACTGAGATAGAAATAAGCGCCCAAACTAGGACCAATCCAGGGATACAGTAGCAATGACCTCAGAGTTTGGGTCAGCTGACATTTCACTGGGCTTGTTGTACCTAATCCAAGCACTATGGCAAAGGATCTCATTTTTGTGAAGCAGAATGGTATGTAGGCTCATCCATGCAAAAAGTGAGAAACTTGCAATCATGATTTTGAGAAAGTTTTCTGTATGGGTTGGAAATTGGAATCAGTGGTTTGATTATATAAAAAATATCAGCTTGAGTTTTTCCATTGGGTGGAATCCTGTAGTGTTGGAAAATTGATTCATTTTGGCCATTTGAAGCCTTCAACCCAGGCCTCATAGTGAAAATGCTGTTGCTCTGATTAACAGCCACCAGGGGACAATTCTTAGCACTTCACTGTCAAGTGCCATTGCGTATATCCTTGATATTTTTGAATGCAGCAATTGTTAAAATTGACCCAAGTGGGGCAAATGGTCAACATCTTATTGAAAGAAGGCTTAGTTGAGATTTTGAAGGGAAGGAGAAGGAGAATGGAATAGTGATAAAAGAACCGCTCAAGGAACTGCTGAGAGTGATCAGCAGGAAGTTGCTCAAATTGGAGCAAGCAGAAAATCCTGTCCACCATCCCACCAATTGAAGGGCCTTGGCTTCCGTCCGCTACATTGCCCTGTGGGACAGGGACACCCAGAGGGAACCTCAAAAAATTGTACAAATGCTGGCTACCTCCAAGGTAATTGGCCATCTGGTGGTCCAAGCCTTGAGTCTGCAAGCTGTCCAGGCAGCTAATAATTAAATTGGAAAAAAGGCTGATGAATCTCTCCACCAAGACAGCTGGGATCTTTCTGCTTCAATGCATTCACAATTACCAACACTGTGCATTCTAAGCCATTATGCATCCACTCCTGTTTATCCAAACCAGTTGATGTCTGTCAACAGGACCAGAACCAATCAGCTATGTCCCCCATCATAATTCCCTCCATTGACCCCTTGGAGAGCTGCAAGCCAAAATTGTCCTTCACCGCTTCTGATAAAAGTGCCCCAAACATCTTGTTGAATCTGAGCTCAAATACTCTCAAATAAAGTGATTGGCAGAAACAGTAGAGATTGCTAGAAATTAGATGAGCAAGTCAGAGAGAGAAATCATTGGTTCCATTCAATAAATCAAGCCTTCATCCCCCTGAGTAAAGAAGATGGGAAGATTTTACAAACCCTCTTCAAGAGTTCAATTTCCTCAAGTGCTACCCTGACACTAATAAAGGCTAATGATTTGAGGGTTTGGTTGTGAACTTTTGCAATCTGGACAAGTGTCCAGTTAGGAGGTATTGGAGCTCAGAAACATATGCAGCGCAAAATGTGTCAAGTACCTGAGTATGATAGTTGGTACTTGGCTTGTTTCAATTCAAACAAGTGGGCAACCCTTTGTTCATGAACAAGTTTGATGAGAAACAAGCAAATCTCAGCTTCAATACAGCCAATAAAAGAAAGCTTGCAGATGGACCACTGCTTTGTGACTTGAGTCACTTTCAACCTCAGCCACCCAGCCAGTATGCCATTGACCATACAGGAAAATGGCTGGCTGGTTTTGTGTAAATTTTGTCTTTTAGATTCAGGTTTTGTAACCAATACCAATCAAATGTTCATGAAAAAAATTGTTCAATTTCTTCCCATCATGTGAGGACTCACCTCCTGGAGGGCTTCCCCAGGGCCCACAATCAAGCGCTTTGGAGACCAGTACACTAGGAATGAACAGCTGGGTGGCTGATTTTTTTTGTTTCAGAAAGCAAACAAATTCGCCAGAACAAAAGCTCTCAGAACCACAAGCCTTTCTGCATTGGCTGTATCCTCAATTAAATGAGGGGTTTTTGATGCCATAGTGGTTAAAAAATCCTCCAATCGTCGAGCTTGGTTACTTTTTCAAAAATCATTTTAACAATGGCAGGGATGACCAAGCACATTTTTCCATTTAATTGCTTGGAAATTGCCACCGTCATATAGAATACCATTTACACACTATATGAGAGCTAAAACGTGCCAAGTGAAAGTATTCACTTGTCTCCTGATTGTTGGTGATCTGCTGTTAAAAAAGAAATCAGCTTTTTCATATAAGTTTCAAGACTAATAAAGTAGTCAAATTTTGTAGCTAACAAAATTAATCCTTTTTCATCAGATCAAAATTAATCAGCCAGATCAAATACAACAGTTTTGATTGCATCCAACTTTTTTGGTGTTCTCATAATGAGGAACTCCTTCATTTTCTTGAATGTGGCTTTATACCACAAGAAATTTCCCTACTTTGCAATTTCAAATTTTTGATAGAACCTAAAAATGAGAAAATATGTTTTTAGTTCCATCCATTAGTTTATTCCTCAAAATCAAGTATGTTTTAATATTTTCAGTTGATGTGCACATGCTAATACCCATTAGCTGGGAGATATATCCGCATGTGTTCATTTCTTGCTAAAGTAAATCTTATGAATCCTTCCTGCAATCTGAAAAACATGAATTATGCCATGCAACACCAAGTGCTGGAATTTGTCCCCTGGTGAGCAGGCCTTGAATAGTAAACATCACATTTGTGTTGGCTTTTCAGAATTGGTCATCAGAATCCTTTTCACTGTATTTGGTCAATAAGATCCATTGTTTGTTTCCAAATGAAATTTTACTGTTTAGCTTATCTTTCAATTCATCAAATCTTTTTGGTTCCGTTTTATTGTGGGGCATGGCAAGTTTCAGTGGATGTCTCTAAAGGGATGGAATTGTATAGAGATTTGAGCTGTTCAATATGCGGTTGAATTGATTGAGGTAGTCCAAGCATGTCTAAGAGTGCTCTGAGATTTCCCATTTGGCAAACCTTTGTCATGAACGTAATTTCCATTTGACCTGAATGAAGAGGGGTAGAGTGTGAGATCCAATAAGGAGAAATGCAATCATAATATCTGGCTTACTTAGTTGGTTGTTATCAGGTCACTTCAATATGTCTGCCATGAGGCGCACCATTGGAAACAACCACCATGCTCATGTTGGACCAAACTTTTCAAGGCAATCTGCAAGATGTATTGCCATGTGGTAATTTGGAGCAAGGTTAACATCTTCAAATGGTATCAGAGAGCTCTTGATGTAAGCTTGATTATGGTGGCAATATGTGTCAATGTGTCTGACACTGGCTGAACGTTCAAGGGTAATGTTCACAAGCAACACCAAATGCGCACAGTTATACAAGAGCAATTTTGCCCTTTGGGATCCGGATGTCCCACATTGCTGGTAGTACAAGCATGAGTTGGATGGTGAATAGATTCCTTCATATCTGCTTTGAGTTTACCAAAGGATGCTTTTCAACCAAAAAGGAATTGCACACTTGATCCATGTAGGAATATGGATATTGAGGTAGCATTTTGTTGATCCAAGAAACCACTTCATTGGTTAAGATCACACTATCTCACAATGGAGTCCATTCACCTCCTAAGTTGATGTCACTTTAATCAACAATAGTGTAAGGATTGAAAGTTGTGTCCCTTGGATCAGAGTGTTGGAGTTGACCACCCAGAACATTGACTGCCATTGGCAAACTATATTCTTGAGTCCATTTTTGATGTTTGTGAAGGTTTCCCTTGGGAATTAATTTCAAGATTTTTGATATCCTTCCTCTGCCACAGACAAAAAGAGCACATTTGTGTGGCCGTAACACCAGCAACACCCAACAACCAACCCAGAGCATGTAGATTGGTAACAAAAAGGCAGAAGTGCAGCAAAAACATGCTGTCCATATGATTTCAGGAAGGTCCAAGACATAGAAAGTCCAGACTGCCCCGGAGGTTGTTGAGTTGATGTAAACCCCCTCATCGTTTGGGGTTCACAAGACAGTCACTAGGAGTGACATAAGCACCAAGTATACTACTACTTTGTGGCAGGGAATCTCTCTTTCCCGTCTACTTAAGACCCTCCCCATTCTGCTTTCAGATTCCAGTCATGAAATGGTTGTAATGGAGTTGACTCTCTCTCCTGTGTAGCTGTAATTCACTCACCCTTTGCTTTGTTCTAGAATTCTTGCCTGTGCCTGCCTGCCTTTCCTTCCTGAAAATCCAGTGAGAGACTCAGCCCTTATAGTTGATCAACAATGGGGCAAAGGAGCCAATTGGTGAGTTTGAGAGATGGTTCTTGAGGCCCCAGGGTAATACCGATTGGGTTTGCGCTGGAGCTCGTATAGGGTATGCTAAGGCATACAAGTATCAGTATGAAGATGACTGAGGTATGTGTTGTGATTAAGATGATAGATTGCAACTGGGGAATGTACAAAGGTTTGGAGGCTGAAGATAATCCCCCAGTTGGGGGAAACCCCTGGCAAGTCCCAGAGGGGGTTACAAGATCATAACAACATGTGCTACCTGGAAAATCAGTTACCATATGGGTTGATCCCATTGGTAAACATGCCAAACACCAGATTAGAACTTTGGGCGGTAAACTCTTTGTCATTTAGATCCTTTTCAAAGGTGAGAATCTTGAATGTCTTCCACATGACGAGGTGGGGTTCCTGCAATCTTGATGTGCTGATCTCCAAGGCGCCTGCAATGCCTAGCCTTGAAAAAAAACAAGCAATCCAAATGGGATCTGGTGTTGCGTATTCACAAATAGGATTGCACCTGTCATTGGGTTTGACAAGCGGCTGGTTGCAAACAGACATATCATTATTTTCTTTGGTTGTGAGGTTTATGGAGGGGTACGGCAAAGAATGGAAAACTTAAGGCTAGTGAATGGCATACTTAATTGTCAATCCACTTGCCCCTGGCCTCACTTGACATCCTTATTGGCCGCAACATTGAGGGTAGCTTACAAAGGAATGAAGAAATCATTGCCAATCTCTGTGCTTTGGTCCAGTGCACAAACATTGTAAGCTCCAAGGCAATCATACAGGATAATTACTTGAAAATATTGCCAAATCATTATTACACACTCCACATCCCACAGCAAATGAGATGGTGAGGGCCTTTGATGGCCATTTCCAAGTTTCCTGGAGAGCGACATATTGGATTGCTTCAGAAATGCAAAACAGATGCAAATCCAAGACTTATTGGATTGCTTCAAAAATGCAAAACAAACGCAAATGAACAGTTTTGTCAGCTGCAGAAACTGAAGGCACAACAAGGGCTAGACTCTGCTCATGAAGAAAGAGAGAGAATCAAGCAGGGAATTAAGTTCAAGATGGATCTTACCGCGTACAACAAAATACTCCTTTTCTTACAAAAATCAACTCCCAAGCTTTGTGCAAACAGTGAATTGCCACCCCCACCATATGCCAAAGTCCTGCTTAATTATGCAAAATCAATTGTCTCAGCAGAATGCTCTGGCAGGAAGGATATTTCAAGACAACAACCAAACGACATGATGGAATATGTGGCCAATGGTCACACCTGTGATGGACAGGCGGCGGAGATTTTGGAGTGGCCTGTTGAAGGAATTCTGGTAAAGGTTGTCCAGGCTTGAGAGGTTGAGCGGACAAATGGCTTGGATATGTATTTCCAGAGGCTCAATGTATTGCATGTACAGCTACGTCTACATAAATATGTTCTCTTATCACAAGTTGTTTCACCTGTTGCTTATTGTCACCTCCCTGCATGGTTATTTGGTGTCATCCACCCAAGCTATCTCATTTGCCCTCTTTCTGGCCTCTCCGAGACTCAATGGCAGGCAACAGATGCAATGGTGTCTTTGATCACTATTTTCTTTTGTTATTCCTTGACCACTTGGTGTAACTTTTTTTGTCTTTACCTGTTGCTTGCTTGTACTTTTTTTGTTTTCTTTGCACTCACAATGCAATATCAAGTTACCCTTTTTAATTTTTTTATGCTCCTTGGGCCTCTTTTGGACACATGTGACTCTGACTTCTCTGAATAACCCCCAAAACTGATTTGCATTGGAATAGAATAGACTTGCATTGAAGCTCATAGAGTAGACAAGATGATTCTCAAGTTGGCTGATCAAATCCCAACACCGGGTTAATGAAAGAGAAACAAAACAAAAAAATAGAGTATAAGAAAAAGACTGTAGCACATCCACATCTAGACAATATGATCTTCCAAACGCAAAGCTATCTGGAGAAAAGTATGCTAGGGTGATCCCCTGGCTCATTGAGTGTGATCCTCCCAAATTTACCCTAACCATCTGGTTATTGCCACACATTCCAATTGCTATTGGCAAGTCCCCCAGAATAAGCCCCCTTCCCAAGATCTTCAAGGCACATCTCATCCTCCTCTTCACCATTGGTGTCCTGTAGACCGATGTTTGCCCCATAATCACTTCCTTCATCATCTTTGGATGGCCAATCTTTTTCCTGCTGCTCCACTAAGTGGAGGTTGTAATCTTTTGTTGCTTGATCCCATCATTGTTCCACGAATCAGGTGTTACTTAACTTTTCAAGCGGGTCCTTGAAGTGCAAGGAGTCAAGAGGATTTGGAAGAAAGGCGACTGAGTCAATGTTTGCCATCTTTTGATGTTGAGCTGGCAGCTTACTGTTGAACCAGTGGACATCCTTTTGGTGCTTTTGGAAAAATGGTAATCAGACCATTTTTCACTCATAGACAATACCTTCCTGGCATGCATTTGGCATCCTGTGTGCCTGAGTCTTTCATGACAGCATTGATCATATCAAAACAAGGTAGACTTGCTTCTTTGCAAAATACATGGATGCCCTCAATATATTGTTTTGGGAAGTTATTATTTAACACAAACTTGTATTGCTTGTCTTGGAGCCGTTCAATGTCTTTGGGTCAATATTAAGCATTGAGATGAATCTTAAAAAACTCATGAGTAACCTACACGTTGTGGAGTCTTTGTAGGCAAGGCAAGCTGCGGGTCTCAGCATTAGCTGCCACTGATGGCATGGTATACGCGGAAAGCTGAGGCCGACCAAAGTAAACAAAGGAAAGTATCTTCAGGGCTTTTGTTTGGCTGAGCGGATTAACTTTTGCTTTTGTC
>LAVV01003888.1:39744-56725 GCA_001263375.1 Puccinia sorghi
AGTATTTGAGAGCTCCTATACAAGCATACCATGATCTATGCTACTAACGAGTGTAAACTCTATCCACAACAGAAAAAAGGCGGACTGGACCGCCTTCTCTGCTGCGGCGTAGTCGACTACACGTGATACTACGTAGTGTCACGACACTTCGAAGGTCGATGCCGGTCGCGACGAGTTGCATTGCCGATCCTCGTCGAGGGCCACAATCTGAATAGCCTCCCTTGGGAGTCCCACGCTGCTCCTCAAGAGCCATTAAATTGTCAACCTAGAGCATCTCCAGCAGCCCCGGGATGGGCGTCAAGGTATCGAGCGCTCATCGTGAGGACCCCTCTTCTGCTGATTTTTCAATCAAAACCAGCACCTATTCATCCGAAGCCCCGTATCCTTGACTCTTCCAGAAAACTTCCAGTAACAATGAACTTTGCACTCTGCCTCATCATGTCCGTCCTTGCCTTGATTGGCCCAGCAGTCTCAACCCCTCCTTATCCACCGCGGTCGTGCTTCTTTTACACCGGCGCGAACACTACACATGCCAGTAAGCCACCTTCGCAATCTTTCAGGAGATTGTAGTAGCATTAAACGCTTCATCTGCTGATTTTTTTTATGTTGGTTATTGTGACTTCAGCTTGCAACGAGCACCCGGATATCGTCTGTTCCAATGGCTGTCGTGATAGTTTTGTTGGTGAGTCGGATGAATTCGAGGTGTAATCGATCAGCAGAAGCATTTAAGGTAACAATTCGTTTGTTTTGATTTGTCTGGGGAATCTCGACACGTTAGTGGCCGAAGGATGCAGTCGAAACGATGACCCAACGGCACCGGTGACCACGCAAACTTGTAATATCAGTTTTGGTCGCGACACGGCTGCCGCTAAGGGTGAGTGATATCAGGTATCAGTGCAAAGGAGGCCAGCGTTCTAATTGTAGCTGATAATTGTCGCGCAAACTCAATCCACTGCTCGGCCACAGCTTGCCTCACCACCGACGGGAGCTTCTCTTGCAGGGGCAACGTGTCTGGTAGCACTAGTATGTAGTTGTTTTCCTGATGGGGCTAATAAAGATCAGAAGCTTGTCGTTGACGCTTCCAAACTTGTGCCATGTCCCCTAGCCTGCTACGGTTGCCACCAGATTACCAAGTAATGCGATGTTTGGGATGACCCTCCAATGGTAACTTGTTTTCTAACGGTGACAAGAATTGACTGCAACAGAAACAGCATTCAAGCTAATTTAAGTTTCAGATGCCGCCGTTGTTCTGTTGATGGTAAATTCTGTTGACAGTTCAAGTGGAGGCGGGTTATTTCAAATTTTTGCCCCCTCACGGAGGAGGAAGTCCATCCTGCTTGAGCATAGTGTCGTCAGCGATATTTTCTCATGTTTTTCATCCTCCATCCGTTTCATTTTATCTCAATCTCAGTTGCTGCTTCCTCTTGCCAGATTTGTGCAATGAGCAGTATTATAAGCAGAGCAATATTTTCAGAAGCTCCATGATTCGAAATGAACGGCTGCTGCTAACTCCCAGAACGAAGAGTCCAGGCCTCAAGGGACTTCATCTGTGAGCCTAAACCCCAGAGCCTGTGGGTAGCACGAAATAAATTTCACCACGCAGATGACGCAACAATTGACAAAGCTTAACACCGGGCTTCCGCACTAATATGAGTGGCACACGAAGTAGAGAGGAACCGACTTGCTGCAACTTTTGGCAAGTTCATTCATTTGTGCACAAAACAAAAAAAATGCAGCTTCAGTTACCAACGTGTTTCTAGGTGATTGAAAATGAGCGGTATGACATGATGTGCGTGGTATTGGTAGCCGCATCTGCAGATCCTTTTTTTGCACCGAAGCTAGAATCATGTCTTCTTGTGCATGTGGTGCTTTATTGTCAACACATAGCGACTGCACATCACGGTTTATCAAGTCAAACCCCAATCTGGCCTTGGTTCAAACATTCCTCATTACAGAAAATTTGATTGCAAACCAGCTGCCACCTGAACCGGCCTACTATTCTTGTGATGAATATTACTATTTTTATATGGGAGCGGGACGTACATGCATGCTATGGTGTTGTGGACAGAGCAGAGAAATGTGTTGAACAACAGAAAAAATGCACGAATCAAAACAGTAAATAACATAAGATAATCAAGGGGAAGTTAGAAGTAGCGCGTGGGACGCAACCACATGTATGCTGGATGACATCAAAAAATTGAACTGATAAGGATATAAACCGGAGGGGGAGGATAAGGAAGAGAGAGAGAGGTATCTATGGGCAATTATCATGACAGGGGTGAGGAGGGGGGCGGGGATACAGGGGGGGAGCAGGCCCGGGAAGCGGCGTCCTTCCTCGCTTGGAACTTGACGGGGATGCCGTAGACGACAGGGGCAGCGCCTACTCAGAAAACAAAATGAAAATATAAGCAAGCATTGGGGAGAAAAAAAAAACAGAGATGATGATGGGTGTGTTACCGTTAAGATATTTCAGTTGACACACGGATCTTGATAAGGCTAGTGCGCCAGTCAAAGTCATGGATGATTGGGTCGCATTTTCATCAGATTGCTCTGGGGGGGATGATGGGCGTTGGAGGCCGGTCTTGACGAAAAGGTCGAGGGCCAATTTGTCGATGTCCTTATCCGTCACGTCCCACAAGTTGGCCAGCAAGGCGGGACTTGATGTCAAGGAAGTATATCAACTTAGTACACCATTCTGTCCACTTTCCATTTCCCACTAGAAAGAGAAAGGAAGGCGTGGTTGTTTGTGGGTGCTGGGATGAGGCTCACCATCCGGCTATCATATAAGCATACGGCGTCCCAGTTGGATCAAAATCACCTTGATCATGTAACATCCCCGACGAACAGCCCCATAACATGGTCACCGCGCATCGTGGCAATTGTTTAATCGTTTGAGAACGAATATATTGCTCTGCTCCACCATGTCCAAAGTAGCTGTCCAATCCAAACAAAAAAAAAGCCATTAGATGTGGTCAGGTAAAAGAAAAAAAGGTGGCGTAAATAGTCGAGGGGTGATGACTTGGGGGGACGCACAGCATTAAATTCTTTGAAAGTAGTGCTTGCTTCACCTCTTCACTGCTGGGCGAACGGCCTTTGATTCCATTCCAAGTAGGCTGGCTTTCCAACCAGCTTTCAAACTTGAGCTGGGTGCTAGTCAAGTCTCCGGTGGGATTTAAGATGTATGAGGTACCAGTGGGATCTATCGGCATAGCCTCTATCCCCGTCTTCGTCGTCTCCTGGGCATATCCAAGACGCTCCCGTAGGAAACTTAACGATGGCACCCTGCTGACTGAATGTCCCATCAGAATCGGTAGAACTTCCCACGGAAATCCGTGTAGGTGTTTGTCCAGTATGAGGAACAAATGTTGCGGTGATCTTTCTTCTTCAGAATATTCCACCAAAAACTCCTTTTGAATGTTCCGTAGCTCACAAACAACCTGCATATATGCCACATACGATAGCCATAATTCAAGTGGTAGGGGGGGTTCAAAAATTATATATATTAGTCAATAGAATCAGTTTGGTGAACAAATAAAAATGAAGGCAAACTGACTTGGTCTACATCTACTTCATCACCAACAACCGGGGCTTCGTGAACTTGATACGAATCCACGACAAATTGAACCAGATCTTCTAAATCTTCATCTCGACAGTTGATAGGCAAAGAGATAAAGCAATTGATGATAGGTTCATCCAAAGGTCGAGTGTAGACAGTCTTATCCTGGGAACATATCAGATGGTGGCGAAAGAGATTCTCCAAAGCTGATTTCAAGGCTCCCATTTCTTTCACTTGATTACTCGGCCGTAAAATTCCCTGGTAAGAAAAAAAAAAAAAATTAAACAAACTGAAGAAAAACGAGGATCGGGGAACCTGCGGCCCTACTTTACAGGCCCCAAGCCAATCATTTTCAATCCGCTCTACAAGTTGCCGCATCCTGATGTCTAACTCTTTGCGCTCTTGCCACCAGGAGATCTTGTCTTGACGTTCAGTGACGTGTCGCGCACGCTGAGTGGCAGCGTTACTCTGACTGACGATAGATTGTAACTCTTCCAGTGCGACTTTCAAGGTGAACAGGTCGTCCTCCCCTTCCCGGCGATTAAACCGATCCAAAGGGAGTTTGACGCCCAGTGGATCGCAGCTTTCGTTATGTTGAATAAGAAATAGACTATCCTCGTCGAAGGCTACGTGTATCGACACCACTCGCCATCCAGTTGGAAGGGCTTGAAGGGGACGATATCTAGCAGGCGACCTGATGTCTTCCTTGTAATGGGAGGCTACATCAACCCACCGTTTCAAATCAACCCGCGAAATCGAGCCGATCCGCTTTTCATCTGAGGCTGACTTGACTTCCTCCACTTCTGATGGCCAACTGGTATCATCACCAGGTCCCACGATTCGTGACTTGGCTCGGATGCACTCAACCATTTCCCGTCGAATAGTCAGACTACAGACAAAATCTAAGTTGAAGGGGTCGGCGGAAGGCATAGGCATAGAAGGATTAGCTCTCCACTCGTAATCACAATGGTGGATTTGTTCAGATTTGATGACTCACCAAGGAGAGCTGCGACTTCACCGGCCACGTTCTTCCGCTCACGTTGGAGGATACTATTGATGAACTTGAGCGTAATCAAGACATGAATGGACTCAAATAAATTAGGAATATCGGCGCATCCTACGATCCGCCTAGTCAATGCTTCTTCCATAGACCTTAAGGAGCGCGGGAGCTGAGGAAACTGATCCTGTACATTCTTCAATTGATCCTGGTGGCAGTGTGCCGAGGGGATCACGATCACTAACACAACATTTCAGAGGTGGGTTAATTTATTTTTTCCAAAATGATCAATAGGGATGATATCTTACTAGCTTCTGATAACACTCCCAACAAAGGATCCACCTTGAAATTTTGTAGCACGTCGTCTAGCCCAAGCATTGCTAGCAAGGTAGTCTCGAAAACCTGCGCGAAAATAATGAGGGTGGTCAAAACAAAGTCTACCCCCCCCCCCAAAAGAAAGGTGTAGACAATCAAGGATGATACCTTTTCGCGGATTTTGTATGGCATTTTGGAAAGCATTCGGAGAGGGTAAGTTGTCTGCTCAGGTCGGCGGATGGCGCGGGCAACAAGCACTATGGAATAAATGCGACGATAAGCTTATTATCTTTTTTGTGCGACAAACTTGATTTAACAAACCTTGCATGCGATTTGCTTGGGCCGCAATTAACAAGAATTGAGGGGACGTGATTGGCGGGAGGAGCTGCGCTTTTGACGACATAGAAGACATCATTGAACAGTGGAGGGAACTGGTGTGGGTTCTCGTCATCAGCAGATGAAGCCAATTTCTTCTTTTTTTGAAATCGATGATTTAGGAAGGAAGGAAAGTAAGTACCTCGTGGGTTGGTGGACCGGAATGTAATTACAATCCAAATCTTGCAGCACACGTCCCAACTCGGTGCAGTTGGCCTTAGCTTCATTGAACGATTTCAACTTGTAAGAGATGTCACACTTGAGCTTGTAAATTTCAGCTAACTCCATGGTGCGGCGATCTCCCATCATCGAGGAAGCATCATTTAGGGCGATTTGGGCAGCATCGAATTGCCGTTTGAGCGTCAGAATACAGGCTTTGATTACCATTCCACTGACTTTCAGTTGCTGGGATCCAATCTGATCCGATACGGTAGAGAACTGACTCAGATAAGCTTCAGCCATCCTAGGTGACCCCCTGATATTATATAGACCGATAATCCTACTCAAAGCAGTAGGAATCATTGCCGCAATTTGCCAGGTAATCTCACCCACCGGATGACTTTCAACAGTAAAAGAGTGAGGGTTAACCTCACTGACTATTTCGGGTAAAGGGGCACAATCTTCAGCCTTTGCATTGCTACTGAACACATCTTGGGTGGGATTGGAAGGACCGTGAGGCGCTTTCGCTTGCGGGGAGCTCGAAATTCGCAGGATGTTAGATGAAGCCCGGTGCAGTAAACGAACAGCTCGTGTGGCAAATTCGATGGCAAGAGCCAAATCGCCCTGTTTTTCTTTAATGTGTGAATATGTAAATGAAGCCAGGGCGATGACCCGCAGGAATTGGGTTCTTCTGATCACTTTCTGTGCTGGAGAGACGTCAGAATTGCGATTGCTATTACTATCTTCCTCTTCCTCTATGGCTAATGCCCATTTTTCTCCGGCCAAGATGAAAACCGAATCCGCGCTTTGCGGGTCATCAGCTTCAGAGAAACACCTGGAGTAAAGCAAGGAAATGAGGCTCTCGCTTGTCAGAGCACTTGGTAGTGTATGGCTCGGTAAAGTTTTGATGAACCGCTCGGCATCCGAGAGTAAGGTGCTAGCAAGGTTATACTCTTCACAGTGTAGATACGTTGAAGCTAGTTCAATCATGGTCGAAACATGACTTTCGAAGTGTTTGCCATTGTGGGCCGAGGCCATGCTCTCAGCTGGGCCCGCAACTTGCATAAATCGCAGCAGCCTAAGTTTTTGGGAGACCAGGCCGTGTGCGCCAAGAACGTGCGTGAAAAGCATGAGATGCTGAGCAAAACGTTCGGATTCGTCAAGGGGAAGCGAATTCGTGACACCATTTGTTGACACGACTTTATTCTTGGTTGACGTGAAGAGAAACCGTGACGATTTCGAGCTGCCCTGTCGTTCAGGAGTCTTCATCGAGTTGCTTGGATCTGGCCGCTTATTTGGCGGTGTGGAGAGAACGTTGGTGGTTTGATCTGGCTTGAACAAGGCAGTCCGAGTCCGTAGCGGGGCCTTGGCTTTGAGTGTTCCTCGGGGCTTTGATTTGGGGGTAGGCTCGTTCTTCAAAGAGGTCTCGGGTCTACCAGGCAACGTAGATAACGTTATCTTCTCTAAGGTGCTTATTGCAGTCTCGCTGGCGTTTATAAATTCCTTCAGTAAATTTCTCGACTGAGCGGCTAATGCCAGCCACATGTTAGCGAGAGCATGATATTGCTGAACGTAAGGCTTGAAGCCATCATCTTGACCGGAGTAGGTGGGTTGATCGAGCAGTTCTGATATGTCCGCTAGAAGCTGCTTGAGGATTTGGAAGGTCGATCCGGACTTAGCATCCGGACTCATACTAACGTGCCATTCCATGAGCCGTACTAGTGTCCGGGCCCGTCGAAAAGGATGGGACACTGATTGATAGATCTGAGAACAGTCATCAAGAATTGCTTTGAGGGCCAAACGACATTCACTCTTGCGCGTATTTTGGTACAGGTATCGCAGTTGCAGCTCTAAAATTGCCCCCCCTTCTGAACGCGATAGTTGCTTTGGTGCCAAGCTTTCGAGTAGACTACATTTAGTGGTGGGGAGAAGAATGTCGCAAGTTGCCAACCAGGTTGCTCTTTGTACTAGTTTACGAAGACCTGGCAAAGCATCGAGTGCACCATCTGGACCGGAAGGATCATCTGCTATCTTTCCGAGGGTAGCGAAATCATCTTGGGGGTGGGATAGGACTGCCGAAACGTACGCCTGATAAGATCGCGATTTATCTGTCTGAAGATAGCATACGGCGAGGAGTTCCCAGCGTTTAAGTAATTGGTTTTTCAAAACTTCAACTTCTCCATTTGAGTCGTCGTATTGACTCCATCTTGCTGGAACCTCGTCTAATTGAAGGATATTGAAGAAACGGCTAGGAAGCTCGCACGACGGTCTGACAAAATTGATTGCCATAGCAATCTTGTCGGCCTGATACAATGCTACACCGGTGTTGTAGTATGTGGAGGTAAGACATCTGATTACTGAAACATCAGGTTCAGGCAACAAGTGTAGTATGGGTGCACATCGGCTCAAGTATTGCAGCGCTTTGCGATGTGAATCTGGGCTATCCACTAGAAACGAGCTTTCGGACAGGGCAATTAATGTTTCCGTTGTGCCGGTTATCATCATCGAGAGGATTGCGGGATCCGAAACAGGGTTGTGGATAGTATCGGCTTGTAGTTCGACATCTTTCAGCCAAAAATCAACAATCGCGTGGGAAACGCTAACAGAAGCTGCGAGTACATTGTTTGCTGGAGGTGATTCTTTATTGGGCGGGGCTTTCCTGAGTGCTCGCGCGCATACTCGTCTCAATCTATCGACTATAATGTTCATTTTTTGATACTGTTCTCTTGACATCGTAGCGCGTTGATGGGCCAAGGCGGCGATGGTCAGGGGACATTTGTCCAGTTGGTGACTCGTCTCCTTGTCTGGATGGCATCGAAAGCAATCATACATCAGTGTCTGTTCATGGAGTGGGGCAGGGCGTGAGATCGGGCCGACCTTCTGAAGTCTTCGAGTAAAGATCAAGTGCGGCGGTAGCGGCAGTGACCTTAACCAGCAGTAAGCCAGCATGTTTATCCGAAGTGTTGTCCTCCTTTGGCGGTTGCCCATCAGGGGTGACCCTGGAATGGTCATGGGTTCCTTCAGAAGTAGAGTACAAAAATGTACTGGTTTGATTGACTAGTTCAACATCACCGATCTTACGAGCTAATCCAATCATCACCTCGCATAGACTTCTCCAGCCTACGTTTTGATCAACACAATTCCCATCAGGGGTTTCTTTACTTTGAACAGTCTGAACGATTTGCGTAAAAAATATTCTTGCCTCGGAAACCACGTCGGCAATACGGTGCGGACAAGATCGCGCATACAGTAGTATAGTTCGGCGCGCTTGGTCCATCGAGGTGTCAGTCGGCTTGAGTTGATTCAAGTGGATCTGGCAGGTGAGCAGCAACAAAACAGACGACTTTCGCAGTTGAAACAATAGCCGAGGTTCTAATCAGATAAATCGAAAGCACATCAGGTAAGTATCCTCCAAAAAAAAAGGCCATTTCAACCCGAGATCGGCTGATGCCATTAATGAGCCTACCCAATAAATCTTCCCACAATGAGCAAGCCCCTACCATCGCAGAATAACACGCTTGTACAGCTCCTACGATCTTCTTAATGATCGGCTCATCGGGAGAGGAGCTAGAGTGGTGAATAAGTGATATAATCCATTCAACAAGAGGGTTCAAAGATTCCAAAGCACCAAGACAGCAATTCGCGCGAAGTTGAGCTATTTGAGTGCTTTCAGTAGTAACAGAAGGTAGTGTTGGTTTGACTGAGCCACGCGAGACGGTAATCATTGAGCCAGTATTCCCATTCAGAAAAGCTTGAAAGCCTTGAGCTACGCCAGCCAGGACTAATACAGCTACATGATTCAGGTTTGGGGGAGTTTCTTCGTCCTTGCTCTTAGGGATAAGAAATGACATGACTTTCGAAAAAGATTGCCAGGAGGTAGGTGCGATGGGCGACGGGTTGATGGTTTTGGCACTAGCTGTTTGGAGAGGAGCTGGGACTGGGCGGAATATCAAGGCCTGTATGTAACAGTGTGCGACGTCTAGTAGGCGAAGGGCTGAATTGTACTACAATCATAAGACTTTCAGTGACTGGACTTGATAGTTTTAACTCTACCAGCAATACGCGTACCAATCTGAGCTCAATAGCGTGATTTACCAAAGCCAGTCCGGCTCGTTCAATATCGAATGATTTGTTGGTAAAAGCGCTGTTTGAGATCAACTTGCGTAATGTTTGGATAGCCGTGTAGCCTCGATTAATTGCATCCAGAGCTTCTTCCAAATGACAATCAGATACACTCAAAACTTTCTCCCTGTCGCTGTGGTAATTTTTCAAGTGGGGACTATTAGGATCGGTGAAAGCGGGTTCTGCCTTCCAGCCAGTTTGTCGAATTGATGAAAGCTTTGAGAGTGAGCCATTGACAGTTTTCATCGCAAGGTTTATCTGTTCGGCAAGGGGTACAACAGGTTTATCCTCGGATAGTGAAGTTGGCGGTTTGCTCCTAGGAGTTTTCTTGATCGGGGGGTGCGAGGCGATTGAGATTTTTTGAATTCCTCTTGTAATTTTATCCACATTTTCAGATTCTTTCTTGCCCTGAGCAGATGTTGTCCTCGCGACTTTGCCCTTTTCTCTGAGTTCGTTCGACGCTGAGGCAGCAGCAGACTTGGCCGATACATTTTTGGTTGACAAATTCTTAGGCTTGGTCGAGCTTGTGGAATCGAGTTTGAGCCTTGGTAAAGGAGCGGAGTCATTGTCAGCGGGACGATCCGTAGGAAATTTGGGCAGGTTCTTGGAAGGCAGTGTTTTAGGTGGTAGGTTAGGCCGAGTGCGGGTACTTCGCCGAGGTGCGGGAGGAGGAGACTGAGATGACATCTAACAGAGTCGGTATCACGATGGAGGTCGGTGGATTGAGATGGCCAAGTAGTTGTTGATGACAGACAGAATTCTCTTGGATGCCGGAAGTACCAGTTTCGGGTGTTTGATTGGTGCTCACGGGGAGTGAAGTGGAGCACACGGGGGGTGGCTAAGAGTGGAATGAGCGGGGGATACTTCGGGGAACCTAGCACCGCGACCCCCGAAGTTGCTTCAGAGAGGACACCCCCTGAACAACCCTTGTGACAGGTGTGGCGGTCACAGCTGACGTAATCAGTGGTGCTGGCTTGGTCCACTCCATCAACTGCCTACTTCTTCACACCATCGAGTTGTTAAATTGTGTTTTCATCCTCAAGTATCAATGGGACGTGAGCCATCCACCGACAGGGAACGTTCGTACCCTCGTCGAGAGAAATCATCCGCAAGAGACTCTTCCAGAGATCGTCAACGCGCACGACGATCCGACAATCGACACCGTGATACTGACCATCATTGCAGCTCACGCAAGAGAAGTCGGACTCGGTCACCTATCTCCTCGGATTCAGAAAGAGGCAGGCGTACTCGTCGGGATGATTCGGTCGACTCGTTGAAAAGTGAGCGTCATTCGAGCAAACATCGACACCGTTCTCATAAGTAAGCTGGTTTACGATGCATTTCGCTGTGATTTTATCATCTTGCAGTTCGTTTTTCTGAATCATGCAGATTGACTGTCTTTTAAAACCTTGATTAGAAGTAAACGTGAAACTTCCAAGGAGCGACGGGCACGAAAAGCGGCAGAGAAAGCCGCACGAAAGCTGGAGCGTCGGTCAGAACGAAGAAGCATGCGAGAAGAGGCTGATCGACGGGCGGCCGCCGAGCTGTCAATGTACTCGGCCATTGACAATCCGTTTCATGATGCAAATCTATCCACTCAGTTCGACTGGGCAAAGAAACGTGAGCGAGAGAGGAAGATGGGGCTTGGTGCAGAAGAGGCCAGCAGACGAGATGCCGAGCGACGAGCAGAGGCTGCCGAAGAGCTCGAACGACTCGCACGTCGCCGGGCTGAGAGGGAGAAGGAGCTTGAACTGCGGGAGGCGGAAAGTAACCGGATGGCTCAGATGGCCGAAAGTGCACAGATGGCTGAATGGATTGCTAAGGAGGACGACTTCCAACTCGAACAGGCCCAGAGACGCGCCGAGATCCGAGTACGGGAGAAGAGGGCCAAGCCCATCGATCTCCTTGCTCTGAATCTCAAGTGGGGTCACCGGGACTTTGAGGCGGAAGAAGACTTGAAGAAAAATACTCTCCAAGGGCTGATTAACGAAACAACAGAAGAAGAGGATGACGGGGCAGGGATGGAAGTGGATCTGGACGAACCCTACACAATTTTTGATAACCTTACCTTAGAAGAGACTCAAGGCCTGGCTGAAGACATCAAGATGCACATTGCTCTAGAAAAATTCGAATCCAAGCTCGAGTTCTGGCGATGCTTGCAATGTGTCTGCGATGATGCACTTGCCCAACTTACCTCGGAACGAAACTTGGCACACGACGCTCTCCGGGCTGCAGCTACGATCAGGGACCAAATCACTCAGCTATTGGAAGGAAAAAACTATGAGCAGCTGATGACTTTGGAAGCGAATATCAAGGTCAAGCTGTCGGGGAATGAACCGGTGGACCCGGAATATTGGGAAGGGCTTCTTGCTCAACTGAAAGTATGGAAGGCTAAGGCCAAGTTGAAGGCAATGCACGAGGTGGTACTTCGTAACAGATTGGAATATCTTCGCCGTCGTCAACGTGACGAGGCTGTCAAAGTGCAAGCTGAACTTGCCAATAGTTTGCTACATCAGCCTAGTAGCACTCGTCCGACCCATCCACAATATGATAACCATGAAATTGAAGAAGACGTGGCGCAGATCGAGGTTGAAGAAATGCCGGAAGAGTTCGACGCTACCATGGAGCCTCCCCTAATCCATCATCTCTCACCCGAGGACCAGAAGCTCGAGCTTGTCTCGCCCACAGAAGATTGGATTCAAATCATTAATGCCCGCCAGATAGTACTCAGCACTCGCTTTGTTCCTAAGACTAAGCATGGCTCCGATTCGAAGGATCAAGATGTATTGGATCGTGACGCGCTGGCTGAAAAGCTTTATGCCCAAGAGGCTGAGAAAGGTCTGGGTGAGGAGGAAGAAATGTTCGAGCTAGAAGCAGAGATGGGTCGACAAAGCTACAACTGGGAAGACAAGTATCGACCACGTAAACCAAGATACTTCAACAAGGTTCATACTGGGTATGAGTGGAATAAATACAATCAAACCCATTATAACACAGATAATCCTCCCCCGAAAGTGGTCCAAGGTTACAGTACGTCCCTTTCGCTTTATAACAATTGTCAATCCTCATGAGTTGTACAACGAAAGAGTTGTACAACGAAATAGATATACACGACGTGCTAATCTCTGCAGTTGCATTGACTGGCTTGCCAAAAGAATTCAACATCTTTTACCCGGACTTGATCGACAAAAGCCGAGCTCCGACCTACAAGATCATCAAGAATAAGGAAAATGAGGATGTTGCTACTCTGCTGTTCAAAGCGGGTCCGCCTTACGAGGACATTGCCTTCACGATCGTTAACAAAGATTGGGAACACAGTCACAAACGAGGGTTCAGGAGTTCTTTTGATCGGGGCGTGAGTTAATCTTCTCATTGGAGCTATCGCCGATCATCCACGTCTTTTTGATTTTTTTTTGTGCCCCATTGGTTATTGCAGGTACTTCAGCTTCACTTCACGCTCAAACGCATCCACTACCGGAAGTGATTTTGCAGCTGTGGCACGACTTGAGACATATTCATTCCGGCCCCACACAAGAGGCTGCTGAACGTGGCACTATGTACTATTTTAGGGAGCATATTCTCTTGTAACCTGTTGGCACAAGCTGACCTTCAGCAAAAAGAAAGACCAATCCGCAAACTCTTCATCTCCTTAGTCCATCTTTTGAGCACTTCAAGGCTCGCTGGGTGCTTCTAATGCCCCCGTTTTTTAAGAGCAATCTTTCTAGTGTTTTTATCGCTGAAATCCTGCAGGCGTTTTTTTTTCTCAGCCGATGTCGAGCCTCCAACTTGAACCCTAAGAGAGCCTCTTTACTGGGATCTTCCAACTGGAACCTGTAGGCTCGATTTCGAGTCTTCAAGAGGTACTGGAAATCTGCTCAGCTGTCGTCAACCAAGGCTCAAGGCTTGTTGGACTTCCTCTTGTCCGCTGTTTCATCATCTCTCGTGCTCGCGTCCAGGGTGTATAAATGTATTTTTGTAGATCGTCCCCTCTAGTTTGTGCACAAAACAAGGGTGCCTACGCGGAATCAAGCTATTGCATAAATTTTTGTTTTTTTTTTTCTTTGGACACTGTGATTTCTCCCAGTGATACTCCTCCTATATTCTTGATGTTTGGCCCGAAACACAGCTGCACGGAACGCACTCTCTTTTTGCCTTGCGCCTTCCGGCCCCCTATAGTATAGGCTCTTTTTGCCTTGCGCCTTCCCTTCCGACTCCCTATAGTATAGGGGTTTTTCAGAGTCGTGGACAAGTGACTTGCGTGGATTTCGGCACGGCGTCTCTGTGAGGACGTCCCGCTGACACACTTACAAAAACCAATAAAACTCACGTTCAAGATCACGTGACTGACGACTTTCTTTTTTGCCCAAGGCGAGGCTGAGGGTAGGTTTGGATTTTTTTTTTTTTTTTGAAAAATAAAATTAACAAAAAAAAAACGATTCAAAGTTATGGTAAGACGAAAGTCCAAAAAAGACTCCCAAAAAAAAAAAGAAAAAGGCTCAAAAACAGTTTATAATTGCTGCCTAATAATTAGTTCGTCTGATTTCAAAAAGGAAAGGAAGATTTGTCTCGACGGGGGTAATAATAGTCTTTTACTTAGGTTCTCTTTTTCTGAGGATGAGGAAAATGATGGTTTTTATATTCATCGGATGAGGGAAAAGGGGTGAATCTTACAATCTCCGTCATCACCACGTCGCTCTAGAGCGCGTCATCATTGCTCTGAAACCATCAGGAACCGGAAAATCCTTTTGGGATGTTACAAGATGCTCGAAAGGAGAGGTGCAATGAAACACTTCTGCCTCTAGAACTTGCGGCGATACATTTCCTGACTCGAAACAAAGCTACAATATTGAGAGCATGGGTCCCACCCATACACGGCCAGGCTGCCAGCTCATAAGCACAGAGGAATGTTGATACATGTCACGCTGTTATGACGAGCGCGTTGATATACTAGCATGCAGAGTGCATCTGTTCGCACAATCAACATCCCTTCCCCTTACTCTGAAGTTACCAAACGGCGTTCATTTGCAATGGTCGGCCAGCTTACTAAGGTCATTATTCTTAGTAGCATAGTGCTGCTTCATTCCTCTTCCCATCCTTGCCGCGCAGACCCTTCAATAGAGCACTCCTGGGATTTTGAAGACATACTGGCTCCCTATCAGCATCCATCCTTTCTCCAGAGTGGACCGGCCGAGAACCATAACCTCCTCCCAATCAACTACCTCCCGGATGCTGAAGTCTTTCCACCCTGGTTTAGAGATACCGACAGTCGAGACTGGTTCACCCCTGAGGCATATAACCACTTGATTGATAACACTCCTCCTACCCAGTCGCGGAGCTCAACTCCTCATCAGGCAACCCAATATTCGTCCGCAGACGAAGAGTATTTTCGCGCCCACACATTAAACTCATTAATCTCACCCGATGAAACAGCCAGTCATGACCTTCCAGAGTCGGGCTCGTCTCATCCCAATGTTCCTGGTAAATTCCATGACCTCATTGCGGAAAATTTACAGAGGGTTTATTATTTTTTTTAAAAAAAAAAAGAGAAAAGAAAAGAAATTGACACCATCCGTGATTTATATTTAAAAAGCTGCCGATCCAGAATCCCTCAGTACCGCTACTTCCCATGTCAACGGGAATATCGAGATTCCTGCTCGGCCCGTCGCCATGAAACGCACCCCAAAACGATCGAGTAAACGAAAATTCATGCAACTTAATGCTAAGAGCAGCAAGCAGCTGCAGGAAGATTCGGAATCAGAATTGAAGAATTTTGGTTGGATAAGTCTGCTGAGGTCTATTCCAAGGCTTCAGTTCACTGATTTGACTAAGCCTTGGAATAGGCTGCCAGAGGCACAAATCCAATCATCCTCTATCTTGAGCGAGCTCATTTCCTCCAATCAACTTTCAATTTCCGAGGCCAAAAACAGATTCGTGATTTTATGCCAGGAAATCCTCTTACGCCATGGGAACCTTCTGGCCATTTTGACATCACCTCCGAATCCTGATAAGGGATTGACACCCACGAAATCGAACGTCGAGGAAGGATTGATTTCACAAGAGGAAAATAACCTACTGAATTGGCTCAAGGATCTATTCTACAACACTCCAACTAAAGAAGACTCAGATTATTCATCATTACGATCGACCATGACCGATTATCTAAAGATTGACCCCGAGAGTGAAAATAGCCTGCAAATAAAGTGGAAAACTGTGAAACGTAGAGCAATATTGGTGTCACTTCAACAGGCTATAACCACCCAAGCCGCCATCAAGATCTTAGAAGCTTACCTCAAATCAACTAACCCTCAAAAGAGGAATGAACTATTCAGCGAAGAAAGGCTCTTTCTCAACGTGTTCAAATATCTCAAGTCCGTCGACCAACACCATAATTTCAACAGGGTTGAAAAGAAGATTCCTATTTGGGCGTTGTCGGGCTTCTTCCCTTGGAAGGAGTCCCTCGATCATGATTATAAGAGTAAAATAAATAACCTTTTGGATTTAGCAGAACATTACGATCAATATGACCCCCAAAAATACTTTGTGGATTATAATAAAGCAAACAAGAAAATGAATTGATTAGAGTCTGTTGCAGATCTTTGCCAACTCTTCAATTATACCAAATATTTGTTCCTCCTAATTATATCTTGGGCCCATATGAAAATCAAACTTTTGAATCTTCTTTTGAATTTATTTTGTTAACCTTTGGCATTGTGGGTTTTTCTTGCATTTCTTTTTTCTATGTTTTCTTATTGCTGTGGTGTCTTTTTTTTTTCCAAAACTTTTCCATTTTTCTATGTTTTCTTATTGCTGTGGTGTCTTTTTTTTTTCCAAAACTTTTCCATGATGATGGAGGGGTTTTGATCACATCAAATTTTCAGCTTAATCCTCTATCACAATTCCAGTGTTTGCAGTGTGAGAATGTTATCTGCCAACTAACATCTTGCAGATCCTTTGCCCCCCCCCCACCCTGCTTGGAAGACTCTTCACTCATGAGGTTCCAACCCCTGGGCTACCCCAGAAACCATTCATAAAACCAGCATTAATCAGAAGCCAGGAGATACACACTTTGGATTGTTCCTGTGATATTGAGACAAACAGCATATTGCACCTTAAATGCTGGGATGTCACTTGCTAGCAAGCAAAATCAAGGAAGTTCTGCTTGTAGCTTTAATGGAGCATCCATCTAGGCCCCCTTGATACCAAATTTATGCACATAGCAGCCCTCAGTTGACTCAGTAATTTGATCATCTGTAGGGGAGTTGGGCCAAGGGGTGGCTGGTTTGTTTTTTATTTAATAGCATCTTTGTGAATTCAAAAACAGACTGGCTAAGTGGTGTGGAGTCTTTACAAGTGAGGCAGTAGCTGCCGCTGATGGCATGGTATACACGGAAAGCTGAGGCAGACCAAAGTAAACAAAGGAAAGTATCTTCAAGACTTTTGTTTGGCTGAGCGGGTTG
>LAVV01003888.1:66635-83180 GCA_001263375.1 Puccinia sorghi
TAGGTCTTTTCTTGTCCGAAATGACCAGCTAGAGGAGAGTCGTGTCTTGATTCAAGGATTGATAGATTTAGACTAGGATTATCGGGGACTAATGCAATGGAACTCTCTGCATTCCAGAAGGCTCCAAACAACTAACTCTACGACACCAAGAAAGCCCGTCGGTTTCAGCGGAACCTCTGTTTCTTTTGTGGCCGGGCCACATATCCTGCGGATGTTTGAATAGGGGTCAAAAACCCCAGTACCGCCTACAACCCCCATCATCCGCTTGGATCTCCAAACTTCAGGCAGAAATCAATTGTATTTGTGCCAACCCCAGCGCCAGCGGCCCTTCCCCACTCTCTGAAAACATTTATTGAAAAAATGGAGGTGCTCAGGTCTGAAAAATGTGCCTTTCCTCAGCCACCCCCAGTTGTTGAAGTAGTTATCGGTGCTAGCAATCTTGTCATTAAACACAATGAAATAGACCCCAGATTGTTTTTGTCCTTGCCCATTTTTGTCACAAACATCCCAAGCCCCCAAAATAATTAGTTGAGTCTGAAAAAATAGTAGTGGTGATGTGGAACCTATGTGAAAAAGTGCTGACATGGATAGTATGTGAGCAAGGGGTTTCTGATGGGATTTATGGTGAATACTGGCCAAGTGGGAAAATTTTGATAACAAAACTCTCAATAACATCCTATCTTTGTGGCTTTTACGTCAAGCAATCCCATGGACCCGTATTGAAGACCCATATCTTCGAGCCTTATGATGAAGAGGTCATCGTGCAAGTTTCCTGTTATTTGGTTGGGAGATACATTTACAATTGTGTAATTATTTTGTGTTCCCCTGTTTCACAAACCACTTTCAGATACTCCTGTAATTTTATTTAGCCCAGATCCACGAGTTTTAGACTTGACAAACATTTTCTGGATCTTTCCCCATCCCAAAAGATTAGGTATGTCAATGACATTCTCAAACCAGAAGCGTTTGTATTGATCACCATAACCAAGGTTGATGAGGCTGTCAAAAATGGGACAAGCTTGGATCCCTCCCATCTCTGTGCAGCCAATATTGTAGATAGAGTCCACACTTTCTATTTCTTTCATATTATCTGTGGGCTGGTTTCTTCCAAAATGATTGTACATGTCTCAATTCTTTCATTGCTTTTTTTTAATGTGAATATATGAATTCTCCCACTTTTGTGGCACAACAAAATGGTCAACACACTCAGCCCGGAATTGCTAAAAATCCATAGTTTCCACAGCTAAAAATATGAGTACTGTAATAAGCTTTGACAGCTTGTTCCCAAAATTGTTCTGGTTTCTTGGGCAGCAAGCTTCAGTGCTTGCATTCTGGGTAAACCCTTTTTTGTTGATAGTGATTAGTTGGAACACTGACTGAAGCCTCCACCAAAGCGCTGCTCTCCTTTGTGGTATGGAAATACATATTCCACCGGAGGATTTCAGTTTCCGCAATGCTTTGTGCATGGCTGCAGCATAAATAACATCACAGTCTCTTGATATTGCTTGCTAGCAAGTGACACCACTTTTTGTGGTGTTGCAAAGGCCATGCCATGTAGAAGATTAAAGTCAAGGTGACAGGGAAGCATAGTGTCTGTTTATTTATGGTCAAATGTATCTTCTGACAACAATCAGCTCTCAATTACTGATAAAAATGTTCCAAAATCCAGGGAAGTTGGCTCATTGCCCAAAAATATCACATCTAGCTTCTTAACTAGTCTTCAACTAGTGATTCATTTATTATTATTATTTATTTATTTATTTATCTTTTTATTTAGTTTTTCAAAAAAAAAGAAACAGGTTTTCATTTCAATTTCCTTGATAAAACATTTCTTGAAATTTGGTTTTTAATTGGAATCTTACGTGAAAGCTATCATCCCCAGTGTTGAAAACTATGGGTTATATTTTGGAGAATCTCTCCAAGACTCCCACAGTTGAGGAGATGGACTAGTGGTTTTGGGAGTTTTCCATGTTATGAGGTGTTTATTTTTTTCATCTTGGAAAATAGATTGCTTAAGCAAAACTCTCCATTTTCATTCCCCAACATCTCCCAAACTTGACAAACAAGACCCATCACCTGCTGATTGATATGTGAGTGAGAAAGCACCGGTCAAATTGCACCAACTCTAGGGATGGAATTCCATTAAAAACCTGTACATAATAATGAATCCCTGGGCACATACCCCCCCCCTCCCCTATGGTGTACAATTTCCTGCTAGTCTTGTCTATCTTTATCTTCTGTTTTTTTTTTTCAAATACCAAAGATGCACTCCAGTATATCAGACTGAGTGGCTCTGAGTTTGGAATCTGGGTACTGAGTCTCATAGCCTGATGTTAGCCTAATAGTGCCATCTTGGTGTGAGGATGGTCAACTGGTGACTGTGGTTTTTCTTCCACGCACTTTACACTGTATTCCACTTTGGGATCGTTGGTAGGGTATATGTGTCAACAAAATAGAGGAGTGTACAATTTCAGCCTGATTCTCACAGCACTAAGCAAGTACCTTGCTAAGGCACAAGTACAAACTATGGACGCTGATAACAGTTACTGCTACGTAAACACCAAAATGGTGGAGACAACCTTTATATTCTCAAGGGAAATAATTCTTGAAATATATAATTTAATGTCTTCCTTTTTGTATCATTTTACGCACATATAATAAAAAATTGCCGCTACACTATCTACACACTAAATGTTAGCATACACTGCAAAAAAAACTTGCTCAACTGCCTGAAGTTGACATGCAGAAAGTCCCAGGAAGCTTCTGTTGTTACTCCAACCATTCTCAAAAATTGATTCAACCAAGCTTTGATGCACAGTCACTGTGCAGACTGCATAGTGACTGTGCCAAAAAGTTTACATAGGACAACATGTGGAGTTTGGATGAAAGCTTGGCTGGAGCATGCTGCATGCCAAATGCATGCAGTTGATTAAGTTTTTTTTGCAGTGATAGAAGCCTTTTTTTTGGCCCATTTCCAGTGGTGTTAGCCAGGCTTTTCCACCGCTACAATCTAGCTTTAGTGTGGCGGAAAAACCTGGCTATTTCTTCCAGGTAGTGTTAGTGGGAAAAAAATAATCTGATACACCTGTCCACCAGGGGAAGATTTTAGGCACTTGTATAGAGAAAGTGAAATAAATAGTACAATGGGACCCTTTGTACTTTTCATGGCATATTTTATACAAGTGCCAGACCACTACGCAACAAGATCTGTAGTGTAGCTTGAGAAAGCTAAAATTACGCTACACTACAGTTACTGCTAGCATAGCTGGCCTGCCATTTATATGAGTTAGTCTTCATGATTACTATTCCTAAAAATTTGACTTATAACAGAAATAGGTAATGGAAATTAAAACTAATTGAAAAAATTTACCACAACAGGATAGAGTGATATCACAAGAAGAAGGACTGGAAATAAGAGGAGTAGATAGAAAGATATAGAATGACTGAAAGAAAAAAATAGAGGGTTGGCCAAATGATGGTACACAATTGATTTTACATGATTTCCCAATAAATTGACAGATGATCCTTGAGTCTATGAAGAGTTGAGATAAAAGTTCCAAATGATCAGGAAATTTGATCGTGGATCTTGTGAGTCATGAGAGGTCAAAGGAATTTAAATTGAAGTAATTAAACTAATTTTAGATTAGTTGAACCATCTAGGAAAGACACAAGGATCAAGTAAGAAGGAAGGAAAATAATCATCTTGGGGTGAATTGGCCAAGTGTCAGAAGGCAGGCTCATTTTGGACTCTTTGAATCTGCATAATTACACATAGCTCTATAACATGCATGGAAAAGTCTACATATTTATTTAGGGTGCTTTGGACCCATAAATTTGTCCACCTAATTCTTATTCATACTTTTATATACTGGCCATAGAGATACATAAAATTATGGAGACCAGAAATGAGTCTTCCTACAGCCTTTAATCAGGCTTAATGGTACTGAATTTCCAGAATATCAACCCTGACTTGAGTTTTGGCACTTTGATCCTTTGGCTTCTAATCAAGGACAGTTATGCATTTTTCATCAGTTGATAACAAACAAAAAGGGTGAGCTACTTTGTCAGCTCCACCTGATGGTTGGGCTGAGTGAGCTGGGTCAGCAACAAGGTAGAGCTGAGTGAACTAGCTTCATCTGGTGCATGAGCAGGATTAATTTTTCTTTTTTGGGAAAAACCCAGTTTCTTGCCAAACAAAGAGAGAAAAAAAGCAAATTTCTGCACTTTTTGCTAATTCCAACAGGTTTCTCCTACACATGGCATATGTATTCATACTCAAACAGGCAAAAATTTCACAGACTGGAACAAACTGGGCAACTATGGATTTTTGTGATTCTTTGGGTAATATTTCAAAAACAAAAAAAACTCCTAACCCCAAATTCCTAATGCCATTTCTATAATCTCTGACAGTTTAGCGTTGGCCCATTCAGCTCCAGGTGCTCTTTGGTTTTTAAACAAAGAAAAACACATATTTTTCATCAGTTTGAAACCCATGAATTTCAAGTGTCACAGGTGTCTGAATCCTCAAAATATTTCTGATTCTCCCCTTGGTATCCTTATCTCTGAGGGCTTGGCTGAACTCCTTGGTGAACTAAATTTTTCACTAATCTTCTGCTCTTAGGCCAGTGACCTTGATCCTTGTGAGCCTATCCCTCTCCTGTGGTGCAGAGACATGGAGGGATGATGTGATTTTTGTGTAGAGTGGATTTAATTTTATATGAAAGATTCATAGCATTTGCTTAGTTTATACTGGTTCAAGAGGAGTAAATCTCCACACCCCTTCCTTGAAATAAAGTGAGAAAGGTGGCTGACAAGATGAATGGTTTTTAAAATTCTTAATCTTATCAATGGCACAGTCCTTCAAGATATCACTCAACTGATCCAATCCCCATTACCGGTTCATTCTTTGTCGTCAGTGCATCACAAAATGATCAACAGTTAATCTGAAAACCTTGTCAATACTCACTGTCATGAACTCCAGTCCACAGCTCCTTGTCACCTTCAATATCTTCTTTATTCCCTTTTCTCATCCTTTTCACACTCTCCAACTGCCACTTATCATCAAAAACATACCTCAAGTCATCCTTGTCTACTTGGTGAGATTTGACTACTCAACCTCAATTCAATCTCAATTGAATATTCTTTTTTCTTCAGTCTCTTCTGTCTTTTATGCCTCAAATTATGTTCTTCTTCATGTCTCCTAGATTCAAAGTGTTGGTTATTTCACTTGATCTTTCTTGCGTGTATGATTGCCCTCCTCTCCCAGTTTGCAGAGCATTCCCACTGGGTCTATTAAAGGCTTTCGAGATAGCTTTGAAGTTTTTTGAGTTACCAGACAGGGCATTAGTGTAGAATCCATCTTTCTGTAATCTCTTCCATCACCAGGTACCATTTGCTTATTAAAAAAAAGCCCATAATTTGCCCTGGCAACCTGATACACTAATAAATGCGTCGTGATATGGTGCAACGATGAGATTGCCTGGATTTGGTAGTCGACAAATTAAAAGATGAATAAAATATACATGGACCAGGCGAGCTCAAAGAAAAACAATCTGGAACAAAAAGGTAAAGTGGTATGTAAGTAGCTTATAGCGATAGTGATAACGACGACCTGTAGGATATACGACGAGGCAAGAAGGCAAGGGTAACGATAATCTGCGAGATTATATGGGGGTACGTAGGTATCAGGGGAACACATTAAATAATCAAACATCGGCTAAATATTAGGGAGTAAAAAAGATACAGGGCTGCGATTCTATCACATTCTCTTATCAGTGGAATAAACGTTTAGTTTGCCATTACCCTGGGCCATAGAAATCATCATTCGATAACTAATCCAAGGTAACGAATATGATAATTAGCAAAAGGCCTAAGATATCTCAACCGATCGACGAAGGGAGAATGGGGAAGGGAGGGACTAACGTGTGAAAACATAATCCAGTGATCGGTTGAATACTGGCATGGCCAGTTTCGGCTGTGCCTCTGAATCTCTGACCAAAGTCGCCCAGCAAGGGAGACGACATCGATCCCCCCGAGGTTGACGTGTTCGAGGTTGCGGATATAGCGTTCCAGCTTGGCTGATCTGTAATATCATTTATGTCATACTGATTTCGAAGGCTGAAGAGCACTTGTGGCGTTGGATCTTGTGATGATTCCTCATCATCACTGAAATCCCATATTTTAACACTTCCGTTCATCGATCCACTAAGTCGAGCAAGCAAGAAATATTCAAGAGTGTCAAAAAAGGAAACATGTTCAAGACATTATGTATGCGGTAGTGATGATGAAAAAAGATGAATAACTGACGTAGCTAAAAGAGAAGAGTGATCATGAAGATCAAGCGCAGGCATGCCTTCGTCATGAGCTACAAAAGTTCTTAGCGGGAAATCAAGGCGCACGTCCCACTGAGCAACTAAACCGGTCGAGTCACCAGAGAAAAGTTCCCTGTGGTGACCCGTTTGGAACTTGATTTGGGAACACCAAGAGGAGTGTACAGATCTGAATACTTTCACCATCGAGTTTTTCGAAGGTTTCCGACGGTCGAAGATCCTCACCGAACCATCACCGAAGCCGGCCGAAATGATCCAGCCGGAATGATGGTCTGAGCTGAGCGTTGTCAAGCAACTGTTCGACCGGGTCTTGATATTTTCAATGCAACTCTCTCGCCTCGAATTCCAGACTTTCATATCCCGAGAATTCCCACCGACAATCAGTAAGCCTGTACTTTGTTGCCAATCCGTCACGCAACCTGATTCTCCGAGACTACTCGGTTCGTTATTTGGCAATCCTTTGAATGCCGACACAACTTCCAGCTTTTCTGGGCGCTCGTAGTCTCGGAATATCCTCACGTTGCCATCACCTACTCACGAGGAGAAAGTAAAACAAACACAGACCAATTATCAGCCTGCGCAACTTGATCGAGTCTGCCAAGAAAACGAAAGTTGCATATGGGCATCGATCAACTTACGAGTGCTGGCAAGTAATAACGCCATACTATCCTGATTAATTAATTGCATGCTAGTAGTCCAACTAAGCCGATCATGAGAAGGTTGGAACCGATTCAGAATCAATTTTGATCTCCAGTCATAAACTCTGAAAACAGACGTCATAAGTCAATCTCTCATAGAACTCCGACTATTTGCATTGCTTTCCTTGGTAGACAACCAGTTAAGTCAAAGGAGACAGAACCACATAGAAACAGGAACTGACGAAATATGACCACTTGAATCGGAAGCAATAAGTTGGTCTTCAAATTGATGCATCAAAAGGTTGGTGATCGGCTTCGGATGATCGAAGGAGCAAATCACATGCTCCCAATTATTAGGAACTGTACAGCGACACACAGAAAATCTAGTGAGCCAATTTTGTTTGTACAGGTAAATAAAAATTGAAGGTGGGGTGACCAACCAGGATTAGATTTTAAAGTAGGACTATCGAGGACAACTTTCATGTTTCGTCGTTTTCTCCATGTATCTTTGATATTTTCAAGGCTGCCACCGTCGTGTCTTTCAAAATGTTGTTGATGGGATGGATGGAAGTGATGAGAATGGTTGAGATGATGAGGGTGGACAGCATCATCAGCTAAGCCATTTTGATGATTCAAGGCCCTGGGGTAGAGGGGATGGCTTGAAATCCTATGATTGTTAAAATTGGTCATTTCAGCTGCTTGTTGCTGTGGATCATTTTCATGATCCTCATTGTTCTCGGAGTCGGAAGATTCGGATTCTGCTTCGCCCACGGTAGTGGACATCTTGGGTTTCAGGAAAATATGCGAACTCAATCGGTAATAATCCGACATCAACGGCAACAACGTTTTTCGATCACTTGGTTCCTCTCGGCGACTTAATTCAGCCTGAAGTTTTCCCACGTCGTGTAATCCTAGGTAGTAGATGAAATTTTCTGCCTCGTTGTTCGCTGATTGGGAAGAATTAGCTTCGACGGTCGAAGAGGTCGCTTCAACTTGGCCAGACTGTTTGGTCGAACTGGAGGGTGAAGGAAATGCGGGTTGGAGGGGATAAGAACGAGTACTTTGTCGACGAGCATGATCAGAGGCACGAGTGTGAGCGATGATTGATTCAATTGGTTGATGAACCGAGAGTCGCTGGAGACGGCGATCTGCGTCCGTGCTACACGGGGTTTGAGACGAAGAGCTGGAAGAGGCGTGGGAAAAACCATTGTGGCTTGGCGGTGTTTGGTATGGCTGTTTTGACCGCGGGCTATCAACTTCAACATGAATGATAGGGTTGAACGATGCTGATTTTCGTAAGTCACTGGCGGCTGGGTCGGGATTTTGGGGTGACTGGGTTGATGACGAAGCTGGTTCATTTGTATTGAACACGGATTGCTCGGGTGACCGACTGAGGGCATTGAATGGAGTTTTCCAACCGGATGACTTGACGAAGTTTGGGACGAGATTGTTGACTGTGCTTAGTGAATGAAACACAGAAGTAGAAGATCGATTAATGAGGCTATGGGTGCTAGTTGGTGTTCTTTTCGGGTCTCGGGTGGCCAAAGTAGATCCCGATGACGTAGATGACGACGCGATGAGATTCGAATGACTATGATTGCCAAGTCTTCCAAGCGGGGGGTGCCTGCTCTCTGGACCCTGCTCATTACCCTCCATAGCATTGGCCCTAGGGATTCCTTCGTGTCCCAAGCCTCCAAGTTCCAGTAGTTGACCCAATACACTATCTAGCAATCTCGAATGGATATAATCAATTACTACCTTAGCTGGCCTTGCAACCTGCTCAGAAGGGTCTAAACTCAAGTCAAGTAAGACGATGTAGATACTGGTATACTCCATCCACAAGTAGGCGCGTAAGGATTCTTTGGGATGTACTGCCTCATCGGCTTTCAACTTATTGATCAACTTTTCTAGCTTCGCAGTCCGGTCAGTCATCATGTTGTCAACCGTATCAGATTCTTCTGGTCGAAGCCCCGCGTCTGTGGCTGCTGCTCGGCTGATACCTGCGGAAGATTGTTGGTTCTGATCGTCTTGATATTTTCGAATAAGGGTGTTGATTTTCATGGACTTTTCCCGTTCCTGTTGCTTAATATACTCAAAAGCAGCGACGATAAAGTGCCCGAGATGCTGATCCACTAATGCGCTGAGTACAACGACCAACTCTTGACGAAACATGGGTGATCCGTCGGTAGAGCAATGACAACACGCCATTGCGCTGCCCACTTCAATAGAAACTTGCTCTTGATATCCTAGCAGAGTGAGATCGGGATTGCTAGAACTCAAACTGTTCGACTTGTTTGTCTGGTAAACTGCAGGATTGGAACCTTGTGCAGATCGATTGGGGGTCGAGTCGGACGGTTTGATAGTAGAATCATCTGTGCGACCAGGCGTGAGGGGGAACTGATCTTCAATCTCAGCTTGCTTTGGATTCGTTGAAACGCCAATGAGAGCTCCGAACGCATACAGGGCAGCCGTCCTAACTTCGGGCACTTTATCTGTCAACAAGTCACTCAGTACGGTATTTATTCCCATCTTAATCGCACGTCCTTTCACAACGTCCGATTCCTCCCACATGTGCGCTAGAAGAATCAAGTACCATTGCCTCTGCCAAGGCACTAGCTCCTTGATCCGATGCATGATGATCTCCAAAACGCCAAACTGCATCATGGCATGTGAGTTGGCGCGTGAATTCTTGCAGGTGATAGATAGGATGAAGGCACACATCGCCTTGTGATCAACGACGTTAACAATTGGTAGCTCCATACTGTTGGGAGCCATGATTTTGATGAAGTATTCGATGGGCCCTTCTGGGCGAGCGAGTGGACGCGACGCAGACCTCATTAAATCTTGCCTTCCCTCTGGATAAACGGTCAGGATCCTCGCCCAAATGAAAATCAGCACAGGCTTCAAGTCAGCGGCTGGGGCTTGTAAGAGTTTCAAAACGTATTGAAAAATTCCAATTGACAAGGACAGGTGAACCGCCCAGGGCCCAAGGTCCATCAATCTGCAAAGTAAGATCAGCGCTCGCAGCCGATGAAGAGGGGATAGGAGGACTTGGAGTACGATTGGTAGCTGAGGAGGAGACGGTGGGTAAAGATCATCTCCTTTGCGGGAGTTGAGAGGGAAGCGTTTGATGTGAGTTGGCAATTTGTAGCGGATTGATCTTTCAGTCCGTTGATCAACAGCCTTAGCAGTTTTGAGGGAAGCTGGGGCCGAGGAAACATGTGAGTAAGACTTGGCAGCCAGATGAGAAGCTGTCCCATTGGCTCGGACTGAAGTGCGTTTATGCTTGGGATTAGCTGGCGAGTTGGGATGTGGGCAAGAAAAATCAGTGATATCAATTTTATTAATATTCACACCAGACCAATCGTTGCAACTCCACTGCAGGGATTCTCTTTTCTTGACTAGATCCTCATCTTTTTCGCCGTTTTCATCTTGATTTTCAGCAACAACAAATTTTAGCCAAACTTCAAATGCTGTAAGTTGCTGTGAGAAGAATGTTGATGGCTTGTACGGGACGATCTGAGGGGGGAGTGAGTTTGGCGGGTAGTTGTGCTTGTTTTTTTCATATATTGCTCGGGCTTCCTCTGATTTCCATATCCGAGGCAGTTGCGATAAACACATGTCTACTTCCAGATCCCAAGTATGCCATAATTCAGAATGGTGAGTTGCTGGTAGCTTTGGAGTGGACATGGGTGTACATCCATATGCTTTCATCACTCTTTCGGCCAAGAGAAATCCTCGGAAGGTACCAGCTAGTACGAGGTCGCCCCGAAAGATTTTAGTGAAGGTTTGACGATCAAGATGGTTCCATGCAATGGCATCGGCGATGGACGTGAAAATCCAAGTCAGTTCACCAAGTGGAGTGCGACGCATTTCCATCCGGCCAGGTACTTTGTCGAGCTTCCCAAGGTCTTGGAAGAAGTCCGCAGTTGAAGTCCACTGGGAACGTTGGGAATTATTCCGGAGAACATAGAACCGAAGAGCCATTTCGATCGGGGAGGTCAAACATGAGGTAAAAACATCCGCGGGTAACTTGGGATCACGGGGTAACATCTCATCGGGCTGACAGGCAGCGAGTTGAATTGTTTCGGAGGTGAACAGCCCATGTCTTATCGAGGAGGGATCTCCTAGCTCCTGCACATGGCTTCCCGAAGGTCTTTGTGAGGTTACTGGAGGGATTGCAGAGTTGAGATTCGGGGGGAGTTGGTTGCTTGTACCGGGGAAAGGGTACGCAGGTTCAGAAGACCTTTGGAGATGCGGGTTGGCTTCAGTCGAAGGGCCAGGTTGTTGGGTTGTGGTGGGGTCGAGCGAATTCAGCCTTTCGCGCTCAGCGGCAATTTGTTCCTCGTCCTTTTGCGCAGCAGCCAACTTGAGATGATTGAGGATCTGGCCAGCATTGTTGCAATCCCAGATGAACACGACAGGAGTCCCGACCCAGGTGAGGATATCATAGAGGCGAATTGGGATATATTGGGTGTATGCCTTGTTAAAGACCCAAATTTCACCTGTGGGAGTTGGTTTGGGGACACCATGACCATTGTAGTATACAAGACAGCGATCATATCTTGAATATTTGCGAAGACCAAGGAGAGTTTTTTTAAACTCTTCTGCATATACATCAGCGTAAGTTTTGAACTTGACTCGCGCATGTGTGGGAGCTAGTGATTCAAATTGTTGCTGGAGTCGCTTGCTAATTGTATCTAGGACGGTCTCCTTGGGCAGCTGCTTGGGATCGGTCCAAGCTTCTAACTTGGGAGCGGGAGACGCCTTAACAATATCGGGAGGATCAAACCCTAGACGGAGGCACAGAAATAGGGCAGCGCAGGCAGTGCGGTGCTTCGGCGGCTGGGTCCAATGTGGGATCTGACGTGGAGAAAGACGATGAAACAATTGAATTAGTAAACGGACGAGTGAATGGAGTTCGAGTTGAAGCTTTAGGGAGAGTGAAATATATGTGAACTGAATTACTTGAACAAGATCGAAAGGTGAGATGTTCTTGTAAGGAGATTGATCCCAATATGATTGGTAAGGCTTGGAGATTGAGTCGATGTAATCAGGGTTTTCTGATGGGTCATCAAATCCGTGCCTGATGATTGGTTGAGAGTTGAATTCGGTTAATCGGAGATGAGACAAAGGATCGGAGGAATAGATGAGTCGGTCGATTGAATCTTGAGGAGAGCTAGGTTGCTTGGAATATGATGAGGATGATGCGACTGAATGAGATCGCGAGCGACGGTTGTGATGGTGGTGGCGGTGATGGTGATGATGGTAATGATGATGATGATGATGAGAGTGTTGAGTGGAATGAGAATCTGAATCCGAGTTGGTTGAGGAAGAAGAAGACGATGTGGATGAATGGGCTGAGGAGGATGAACGAGGTCTGTTCTGATTGATGGCATTCCTGTTCAAGTTATTAGTATTGTGACTATTCCTGTTGAGGTTATTGCCAGTTCGCCGAAAGGTTGTGGTTGTGGCTGTGGTTGTTGCTGGTCTTTGGTACGATCGATAGTCTCGTTGAAATGAAACATCCATTGTGTCTTTCGGGCTATACGGTCAACGATGTTTTGATGATTATCATTATAATTACTATCAGCTACGCCAATTCTTGCTGTTGGCTACACCGACTGCACAACACTGCTTCTCAAGTTCAGGTGGTCTGGATAGCCTTAGATCAAATCCGTGAGGGAGTCACGTACGACTTTGGTAGTGATTACAGCAGATAAAACCTGCGGTGCTTGGAAAGAGGGAGCCCTGCTTGTGGGATAGCTTTTGGTGCAGAGGAGCAAGAACTCCAAGAAGCAAGTATATTGGTTGAAGCGTTGCTGTTGGTTGGGGTTGTGAAGGAGAGGAATCGGATGGGGGAGGGACACGACGCAGACGGTCAACAGCTCGGAGGGTGTTCAATATCCTGGGGCAGCCGGCGGGACTGGATACAAGCATCAGGCTGATTCAGGCAGGTTATGCTAATACTGGGAGTGCCCCATCCAAGAATCTGAGATCAGCACAAGATCACCACCTTTTTATGTGTGTAAATTGACAGCCTTGGCGAGGGCTAACTTCACTAATTCCCCGATGAGGCCCCTTTTCCAGATGGGACTTACTTCAATCCCACACGTCGCATAAACAGATTTAGAAAATTCATTACTGTGTTATTTTTTTTGTGGCTCTGGTATGATCAACACCCAAAAAATAAAACTTTTAACATGATTTTTCAGACAGGATTGGAGGCTACCACCTGAATCTTTTTCCCTTTTGTTTTCCTCCATCACCATAAGAAATTTCAACAGGCAAAAAACAATGAAAAACAAAGAGATGAGCAAAAGTGCATTGTGGTTTCACTAAATTTGGGGCAGCCTGCACATGTAGAAATATTTCTGGATTGGTTTTCTTTGGGTTGAGGATTCAACTTGCTGGCAAATGCATTCTCTAAGGATTTTTAGGACATTTTTCGAGTTCAGAAATAGAGAGTTGGTTGAATGAAATTGGAGCAGCGGCCCCCAAAGGTCGCGCAACACCATCGGGCTCCGAGATGCATCCCCAATCAACTCAACGGACGTCGCGACACCTTCCCAATTTTGGGGGTTGCCGGTCTAATTTTTTGTTAAAGATTAATTTAAAAACAATAAAAATGGGTCCTCAACCCGCGACCCACCTAAATTGTAGGTGCTACCCAGCCCGGCGTCCTCACAACATTGCGGCGGGTTGCACCTACACAATAGGTGGGTCGCGGCTCGAAAATGGCCTTTTTTCGACCGGGGTGGGTCGCACCTACAGACCCACCCCATTAATCAGGGGTCGCGGGTCGAATTTTCGCCAAAAATTGGCGGCTGTGGGTCGCAGACTCAAAACCCAAGCCGCCAAATTGGGTCACAAATACAATTCCGCGGCCCGCGACCCCAGCGCTTGGCAGCTTGGGTCGCACATCTACAACCCAAGCCGCCAAATTGGGTCGCGGGTTGAATTCATCAAGAATTCAACCTGCAGCCTCAATAAAAATAAAAAAAACTCAACACAATTGTAAGAAAGCAAATGGCCATAAACTGGCCATTTCAACTCACATGAAGACAAGGTTTACACCAAAAAAGGTGTATTTTTATTTTCTATCCATGAGAAAAATAAATTAATGAAAAAATAACAAATAAATTAATGAAAGAATAAAAAATAAATGTTCTGAAAAACAAAGCCTCAAAAATAAATTGATGAAAGAATAAACAATAAATGTTCTGAAAGAAAAAGCATCAAAAATAAATCAAAGAACAAACCATTGATGAAACAAAATAAATAAAAATGGTTATGAACAAAAAAAAGAGGAAGAATAAGGCTCCGTTTGGCCGCCCCCAATTGTAATAAAAATAAGCTTTTTTTGGTGAGATTATTACGGGGGGCCACCAGATATGATCATCACAATAGATCATGTTTGGGACGACCTGCACCATGAAAATTTTCATCACCATAGATTACACTATTTCATTTCTGCCCGCAAAACTGATTATTTTGGTCCAGACCAAAATAATCAGCATCATAAGCTCTCTAAATACACTCCCCCCCCCTTCAAAGACCTCACCTGCCATCAACACCAAGTACTACACAGTATGACTTGCCGACCCAAACACACCCCCGCGCCCAACTCACTTCCTCAAGGTCCCCTTCCTCTCCCTCACGTCCCTCTTCCACCTCCGCAAGCACCTCTCCCATCTCCTTTCACCCAGCCGCCATCTCCCGGGATCCCGCCAAACACTCCAACTCACCTCCCACCAATAAACCCTCATCATCCTGGTGGGCCCCTATCAGCCCCGGGAAATTTACAATGTTGGCACCTTTTCAACACTCCCTCAGCTGCCCCTCTCCACATTGGTAGTTTCACCACTCAACCCAATAGAGAAGCCCATGTCAATTGGGTCAATGAGGAATATTCTGATTTATCTGACAGGATTGGAGGGCCATGTTGGGTAAAATCCGGGTGATTGATGGATGGAAAGGTGGTTGGCAGATGGGTGGCATTATTGGGAGTTGTTGCGGGAGGCTGAGAAATGCAGAGTTGGTGAGAGAGGCTGAGGAAGGCAGAAACCACTACCGAGATATGACCGGTTGTGCCAAACACCCAGTGTGTGAAGACAGGATTACTAGGGTTTTGGGTAATATCACAAATAGGGTTTGAAAATCCTATTTGGGATATTACTCAAACTTTTCTACAACCCACGCACAATGTGGGCGGCCAAACAGAGCCTAAATCAAAGCAGAAAACAAGAATAAATCACAACTAAAAAGTAATTCCTTGAGACCCTGCCTGTAACTTCAGTTTCTGAGTTATTTCAAAACATCTATCATACTTATCCTTCCATTTCAATTCCTCTGTACTGGCGATTTTCTTCTCAGTTCTTCCCATATTGAGGGGCTGGGGATAGTGTTTCATCCTCCATCTTCAATGCTATAAAATGTGGGGTGCTGGTCAGAGCCAAGAATATTGGTGGGTTGTTGTTTGGGCCAGTGGAAGAGGGGAAGAAATATTGACTCCAGGCGGAGAAGTAGAACACTGGCCTATTATACAGCTCCACAAGAAGGTTACCAGTGGTTGGCATGCTCATCCAGTGACTGATTACACAAGGTTTGTTTTTGTCCACCCAGATTTGTGCAGCCATATTTTCAAGGTTGTGAAAGAAGCCTTGACCCAATTAGAAATCAGATTGAGCCTGGATATCATTGTAAATTTCCTTCCTAATTTACATGTAGGCTTCTTGACAACACTCCATCGCATGAGCTATTGCTCTGAATCCACAGTGTCCATTGGCCTTAACGTCAAATATCTTGTCAATGTAATCTTGAGCCATTGAAGGAATATCTGGAATAAGATGAGGTGCTTCAGGGGGAGGCTTGATTATTCTAGAGGAAGTGGACTTAGAAGGTTGTTTATTTATTGATGAAGAACAAGTGGGCTGAGTTTGAGTTTTTTTATCTCCTTTCAGTTGATTCTTCTTCTCTTATTTAACTTGCAGCTTAGGCTTCTTGGGTTGGACATATTCAAAGACAGAAGGATCACAAGGTTCAGTGTTTCTTAGTTTTTTTGCTGCTGAAATTGGTCATCCCAAGGTGGTTTGAGTGCCTTTGAACAGAATATAAAAAATTGATGCTGAACCTTCCAATATCCATTCAATTGAGTCTAGGTGCTTCTCTCTTTCAAATGGGGTCATGGTTTGAAGTGAGGCCTGGATCCTAGTGATTTTTTCTTTAGTGTGAGAAGTTTGAGAATAATCTAGAGGGGTCAGATCCTGCATTAAAACAGAAAAATAAATCAGAGGGGTGACTAGGAGAAAAATTCATTGGGAATAAAAATAAAAATAGAATAAGCTTACCTTTAAGAGCCACTGCCTGTTAAAATCACTGGGTTCCACTTGCTTTCCAGAGGCCAAAAACTGAGCTATTCAATGCCTACAAGGAATTCCAGTTCATACCGTCTGAGCTTGGTTACACCATTCTTTGGAGGTATCACCAGGAAAAAAAGTAAGGAAATTCCATGGAGGTTGCTTTACTATATCCCAGTTATATCTCAGCTTGTATCTTCTCTGTATCCCTTCCATATC
>LAVV01003999.1:0-16919 GCA_001263375.1 Puccinia sorghi
CCCACTGGCATAAAAGGGGGATAATGTTGTGATCCTGTAACCCCCTCTGGGACTTGCCAGGGATGTCCCAACCGGGGGATTATCTCCAGCCTCCGCACCTTTGTACATCAGTTAGAAATCTACATTCCTTAACCTTCACCATAACAGACACACATTGAAATGTCCAACAAACCCAATTACACTGTTTTCCAGGTCCATCAAGAATGGAAAGCACAGCTGAAGAAAGAACGGATGGGAAGTACCAGGAACTTCCATGAACACTTAGCTCAAATCCACAACATGACTGTTGGATTATATAGCATGTACAAATACATGAATACCTCAAAATGAGTCAAACAACCAGATCTCACCACCAAATTGTTAAAGAGTGCCATTAATTTCTTATTCCCTCACCAAATGTAACCTGTCCTTTTCACTCATTGAACAGAAATCATTCCTTTGCCTTCTAGTCCTCCTCAACAATGAGTCTAAATCTCTTGTGTGCAAGAGGCATGCAATTGCCTCTAATCTCACAACAATGTATATCTAAGCAATTGACAAGATGAGGGCATAATTCTTGAAGCCTCAACCATAAATTTCCTTTACAACCAATTCTTGGACTTCAAAGAATCAAAAAGAGTTTATGGCAGTCACTTCCCATTTTGTAGACAATAAATAAAAGATGAAAGAAATAACTCTAGGAATATGTCACATGATTTGTAAGAGTAGTAATGTTTTATTTTTATTTTTTGATAATCATTGTTTATTATTTTATCTTTTTTTTTTAACTCATCTAAATTTTTTGTAGGTTCTCATTCAGGAGAAAACTTCGCCAACTTCACCAGGACCAATCAATAATCACCTTATTACAGGTGACATGAGGCTACTGAATTGATTCAATTCAGTAGCCTGATGTGACTTGTCATCTGGTGATCATTGATTGGTCCTGTGCTTGTTCTAAAGTGTTTTGGAGAAATTAGACAGCTTTTCAGTATTATGGCTGATAACACTTTGACAAACCACAACATGGCTGAGTGCATTTTTAAGGAAGTCCCAGAATTCTACCACAAAACACATCTCCTCAGACGTGTTGCTCATGTCATCAATTTTGCTGCCAAATCTGCTTTGGCCACCTTTGGGACAAACAAAGAGGATGAGGAAGAACATGAGCTTCGAACCTCAATGATAGATTTTTGTTTCATTATGAGCGAGCCTGACAGAATCTATGTAAACTTGAAGACAGTTTTAAAGTTTTTTCATGGCTTTAGCATCTATTTTCAAGGATCACCACAATGACAAGACTAGTTTTCTCAAACAGTCCATTTCATTCAACCCAAGGAATTCCAATAAAACATCACTGTACCAGTGCTCAATGTTGAGACACAATGGAACTTGACTCTTCAAATTTTTCAACAAGCAATGAAACTCAAGACATTCTACAAAACTTTCTGCTCCAAAAACAATGACTGTCGGAAGTATATGCTTACAACAACGAATGGGAACAATCTTGCCACATTATAGCCATGCTTGATCCTCTTGGTAACAGATCTACTCTGTGGCTCTGAATATCCAACTCTGAACTCTGCTCTTCCAATTTATTTGATACTCATGAAGCAACTCACCATTGTACAAAACAGTCTTTACAACCAAGGCCAACTCATTGACCAATCCAGAAAGATTTTTGGAAAACTTAATCAATATCTCTAGTTGGCTCTGAAGACGGCCCTCTATATCTGCACAATGGTAATAGATCCTTGATTTAAAATGCACTTTGCAAGTTGCAAATTGGGGTCATCAAGCAGCAGTGCTCTCATTCCCTAGAAGATATCAAATCAAACTTTATAACAGAAGCTAAAAAGATATACATAGAAAAGGATGCCAATGCTGAAAGAAAATCAAGCAATCAAAAACAACATAAGCCAAAAAATAAAATCCTCAATCAATTTGACAACAAGCAGTTCTGTGTGGTCAAAAAATCGAATGAACTAGAGAACAAGATTTCTAGGTACCTCCAAAAGGACACTGAAATGAAAGAAACTAAAATATTAGCCTACTGGCTCTGCATACAGAAAATGTTTCCAACCCTTGCAAGAATGGTATGTTGTTACGTTAATTTCCCTGCCAATCACCAGGCCAGAAATGAAGGCAACATGTACACATTGCCTTGTTAGGTACTAAGGGGCCCCTTTGTACCTAGCAGGCCCCTTTGTACCTAGCAAGGCAATGTGTGTACATTGCCTTCACTTTGGGTCTGGTGAATAGTGCCCCCTTGGAGCAGGTTTTCTCAAAAGGACACCACATAACTACCTGGGATAGAGCTTTGCTAGATCCTTGCACAGTGAAAGGGCTCAGATGTGTCAAAAAATGGTACCAACATTTTGGGAAGGCTCTTTTTGACAAAATATCATGATTTGTTTTCTTTTTTTTTCTCTTCTTATTTCTTTTTTGATCTTCTTTATTCTTTTTTTTATCCTTCTCATGTTTCTTAGCTTCTTTTTAATTTTTTTTTGTATTTTTTCATCTCACTTTATGGTCATGAAATTGTATTTCATTGATCATTCTTAATATTACCCGCCCCCCCCTCCTGAAAAACCACCCGGGGGGTCAATGGGATCAGCCACTCATGGCCTAAAGCAACGTGCTCCGCACAAACCATCAGTGGGTGTTCCCCGGAGCACGGGGTACGGGTACATGTACTGCCAAAATGTGGAGCTTCATTATAACAAACACTGCAAAAAAAAACTTGCTCAACTGCCTGCAGTTGGCATGCAGAAACTCCCAGGAAGGTTCTGTTTTTACTCCAACCTTTCTCGAAGATTGATTCAACCAAGCTTTGATGCACAGTCACTGTGCAGACTTCACAGTGACTGTGCCAAAACATCTACAGATTCAAACAGGTTGAGTTTGGATGACAGCTTGGCTGGACAAGTTTTTTTTTGCAGTGAAAGGGTATTTTAATTGCATAGAATGTGTGTTAATGCTTGTGGAGGGAGTTGGGCGAAAATGAACCAGACAAAAAAGGATCCAAACCGAGGATAGCAGATCTTAGCGACAAGTGAGAAACTGAACAACATTTCAGAATGAAGGCCAAAGGCTGAAAAAGTAGTGGTAAGGGGGCCAGGTATCTGAGAAGATTTGGTTTTGAGGGAGCAGAAGCATATCATCCACTTTGTAAACTCATGGCTGAGAATTTATTGGTGACTCAACAGCTGATCAGTAGAGCACAGAGTTTCAATTTGAGAAGATTATTCCTTCTTCTACAATAATTCCCAATATTAATTGGTTCTGTCCAGTTCTGTCCATGACATCACGCTGACCTGTGACAGCTCTCCTTGGGCTGTGACAGTCTTTCCCCCCCTTTTCAGTCTGCCTGCGCCTGCTCACCATTGTTCGATCAGATTCCCCTTCTTCTTTCTCGGCACTCTTTCGGAGCGAGACTGGAATACTCCGCACGCGGCGTTGGCAATAGAAATGTGAGTACATGTCCCCATCTTCATCAGCTTTATGCAGGTAGTCTCCACGACCATGCTTCTGAGTCTCTGACTCTCCAATTGACGTACTACAATTATGCGTGTGTATTGGGGATGCTGGAAATTCACTGACTTGGAATAGGTCATCCTCCAGTCGTAGAGCATTCTATGATCCTAAACAACCAAGATTACTCTCCGAACAGGAGATCGCCGAATTAAGCCCTGCTGAATGCGACGCGGCTTGCTTGCAAGTTGACCAGATCTTGGTCAATATTCTTCAAAGTTAGTCACACCACTCCATCGTTTTAACCCATTGATTGACCGTCCTTGTGAGGTCTTTGTGTTTTTTGTAGACATCGACGCTGACTTTGGAAAAAGTCATCGTATCATAACTGATAAGATATTACCAGATCTCGAGCGTTATGGCGAGGCGAGCAAAGGCATTTGGGAAGGCTTGAAGGCAAGTTCCTAAATTTTCACGATATCTGCTCATGTCGCTTAATTGTGTTGACGGCATCTACTAACCAGCCAAAATTTCAATAGTTTTGGCAAGGGTTCTTTGAGGCTTCCGCCAATGTGAAGCTCTCTGGAAATGGTGATGAATCGGAGGAAGCCTCAACAGCTCATGACATGTCGCACCAATCAGATGCAAACTCGATGGCGACCGTTCAACCAAGTGATCCAAATGATTTCAATTCACGGGCAGATGTCACAGCTCCCGACTCGCCTTTCGAGACATTGAAAGAAGACCTTCGGCAGAACCTAGGTATCACATCAAAACCTGGAAAGGCTATTCATGTCCCACCACCACAAGCGAATGACAGTCAACAGACTGGCTCGAGTGGCAGTCTGCGACGACCGCCTCATTGGCATGATCTCAGTATGGACTCGCCGGATACGACCCTTCAGATGCCTGTTCCTAGAGACCTATCCATGCTCATAGACGGCCAGTCTGGCTTCTCACTCGATTCCGACATCTCGATGTCTTCATTCCTTGCGGATGAACTAAAAGGACGTGACCAGGAGGTGACTCAAGCCGACCCGAGCCACTCCCACAGCCGCAAGAGTATTGGCCGCAGCAGTAAGATGCTTTTACACCAAGCTCTCCTTCGGGACACCATGAGTGGCAATCACAAGCGCCAAACTATCAGCACTCCGGCGAAGTCCCGGTCTCATCGCGGCTCTGGAATTGCTAGTCTGCCCCCAGAAGTGGCTGATCCCGAGTGGGATGGGATTGCGGACTTGCGAAAAGTGCACCTAGACGCTTTTGTTGACTCCTCCAAGAATCCATCTCGCCCGTTTCATCACGGCGGAAGTCCAGACCGGGCCGGCGATTCCCTACAAAGCGAAGCCGAGGAGTCCCTCCGAGCCGGATTTTCGCCACCTCAGACCATCCATTTCTCAGTGCCGAGATCGAAGCTCGCCCAGACACCATCCAAGGAAGCGGCGCGTCTCATAACTCGGGACGTACTAGAAACCGCGCGTTTGCGTGCAGGATACGCGAATCCGATGGATTTGGAAGACAGCCCACCCTTAGAGCCGCCCAGTGTGTTGAGAGAATGGAAGCAACGAGGATATGAGTCGCTATTCAAGTCACAAGCTGATGAGGAAGCTCAGCCGAGTTATTCATCAGCACTTGGGGGACCATCTCGTGAGGTGTCTTTATCACGCGCTCTGATTGATTTACGTGAGGGAGAGAATACAGCATCTACCAGTCGAAGCCCAGCGAGGGACTCACAGCGAGCCGACCGAGAGGACCCCTTCAACGAGCCCTCGACGGCCAAGCATCCTTCGCGTGCGAGCCAGCCTTCGGGACGCAGTGTTCCAGTGGCCAGGGGACATGAGACGATGGAGGATTCCCTGGATAGTCCGCCGGACTCGCCGACGCTGTTCGGGATCCGACGCGACTCGAAGCCGCAACCTCAGCAGTCCTTCGCCTCTGCTGTTCCTCAGGTTCCCGCCCGACCCAACAGCAGAGCGGCGGAAAGAGCTTCGCAGGCTTTCGTGCCCATGAGGCCCGAGCAAATCGATACCTTCTTTGGTGGAAACTTGTTGGAAAGTGAATGCTTTGAACCCAGCCCTCTGCAGGGCAAACGCATGCGATACATGGATCCAAAAGATGCATGAACTCTGCATTATCTTACAATAATCCCTCATGTCGGCTTGTGTATTTTAATTTCTCAGCTCGATAAAGTGGACCTTTTCATAAAGGTGGTACCGAGTCAGATGATCAGTTTCAACTAAAAAAACAGCCGGTGAATATGTATCTTTCCACTCCCAACTCATGTGGACTTGAGCTCCTGTAGTGTACAGCATGACGTGAGTTAAGGAGAAAAGCCAAGTTTTTTTATAGAACACAGTTGCCTCACCACAGAAAGTGCCAGTGCTGGAGCATTCCAGACTATTCACCCAGGGAATGTAGTGTAGCCCCCCTCCGAAAGAAAGGGTAACCACCTCGGACCAACCACGTCAAGCCCCCTCCGAGGAGACATCTTCCCAGCCGCCACGACTGGAATTATAAAAAATATTCAGGAAAGAAGCAGCCGGCAAGGGATGATGAACTCGATCAACAGAATGTTGCTATCCTCCTGCTCCTCCATTGGTGGCCTGTCCTCCAGATCGACCCTTGCGCGCGGGTTCGCCACGTCCAGGTTAGTGAGCCAGGCCGAGGACCGTCGTCCGGTGTTTTTCGTACGTATCTTTCACTTGATGGCCCAGCGTGGAATGACTAGTTCCTTAATGAAGTGTCCTGTTTGCGGTGCCTGTATGCACTTAGAAAGTCTCCGCGGGAGGAAAGGAGCTCGGGACGATCAAGTTCAAAGTTGAGTTGTTCTGCAGCAGTAAATGATAGTTCAGAAGGGTGTGGAGGGACTGATGGCATGTAGCCATAGTTGTACGATGAGGAGGTACCCAAGACGTGCAAGAACTTCCGCGAGCTCAGCAAGGGCTTCCCTAATCCCGAGAACACGCAGACCGGCCTGGACTCTTACAAGGGCGGCAAGTTCCATCGCATCATCCCCTCCTTCATGATCCAGGTCCGTATCCCCTCCCCCACTTTCCCTAACAGACTCTTCTTGTTCATCATCGGTCTTCTCTCTAGGGTGGCGATATTACTCGTCATAACGGCTCCGGCGGCCGCTCTATTTATGGCCATAGGTCTGGCTCTTTTCTCTCCCATCCTCATGTGTTGATTAAAGCGTCCACATTTTTCCTGACTTTGTGTCATCTATTTGAATCAGGTTTGATGATGAAAACTTTATCCACAAGCACTCCAAGCCAGGTATGTGTCACCCATGGGAGCGTGTGTCAGAGTGTACATGTGCCAATTATTATTATTCTTTCTTTTTTGCGGTGGTGGTGGTGCAGGGTTGTTATCGATGGCTAATGCGGGAGCCAACACCAATGGATCACAGGTAAGACGCGACAGCGTTTAGAAAAAAACAGGCGAACATGTAGGCTAACGAAAAAAAAAACATGAATGATGTAGTTTTTCATCACGACAGAAGTGACCAGCTGGGTGAGATTGAGACTGCATCCACCTCCACGTTTCTTCTTTGTTTTATTGTAGCTGATGTTTGCAAAATATAGCTCGACGGGAAACATGTGGTGTTTGGGGAGGTCAGCGAAGGCTTCGAAGTGGTGAAGAAGATCGAGGCTTTGGGAAGTATGTCCGGCAAGCCTTCGACAACGGTGGTGGTGGAAGACTGTGGGGTTCTTGATGAATGATGACTACATAATTTTTAACACAATCTGCTGCGAATATAAGGAAAGCACTTCCCTTCAGTTCTGCAGCGCCCTCCAGAGTCAGATCTGCAAATCTGCGCAATCATGCAGTACCAGATCTACAGCGTCTGCAGATTCTAGATGTCCAGATCTGGCCCTGCGGTGGCTGTAAACCCCACGCGATATCAAATAAAAATAAAATAAAATAATTAAATAACCAAAAAGATGAGCAAAACCACGAGGATGGAGGAGACGAGAGGGGCGAACCTGCGGACGAAATACTACTCGATAGTGCCGCTGCAAGTCCTGTTCATGCACTTCAGCGTGTACTATTTGCCGGCGAAGATGCTGGCGAAAGAGGGAGACGACGAGTCCGGTGGAGACGCATCAGCCGCCGCAGGATGGACGAGGACGATGCGACTGGACCATCTCGTCCACCGGCCCATCGCCTCCCTCCTTGTCATCAATCTCGCCACCCTCCTCGTCCAGCTCTGGTTCGCCAATTTTCTCCGGGCCTGGAAAGCCGCCCTCTCCGCACCCCTCACCGACACCACCACCACCAATAAATATAATAACAAGGAGGTTGGACCTCGCACCGGCAAACTCGGCCTGGCCAAGCTCAAGACACTGCTATTCTTACGGCCGGACCAGATCGTGACGTCGCTTGTGTCGGAGCCGGCGGTGGAGCGAGGGTGGCTGGTGAGTCGAGGCGGGAGGTTTGTATCGCAGAAGGTGGAGAGGAAGACTGACGGATGGGCAGTAGGTGGCGAAAGAGGCGTTCATGATCAACGGGGTGATGGTAGTGGGGACGATGGCTGTGTTGGTATTGCTGGGAGCGCCGGTGGGGAGTCTGGAGGGACTGCTGAAGACGCTGGGACTGGCATGGTTCGTGGTGCTGGAGACGCTGTTCCCGGCCTCGCTAGCCGTCGGCTGGAACCGCGGCCGTTGTGCCGACAGATGGCGTCGCATCTTCTGCGCCTTCCAGTCAAGTCTCCTTTCTCCCTTTCTCTCCCCCTCCCTCCGCTCTCATATGTACCAACGAGTAAGTCTCTCTTTGTCTTTCTAGGCCCAACTCCTCCCTCGAAGTCGCCCTTCTCTTCCCCGCCTGCGGCGCCGCTCTCGGCGCCTGGCTCGGCGCCATCCCCATCCCCCTCGACTGGGACCGGCCCTGGCAGGTCTGTCTATCTCGTGACGCTTTCTCTCTCCCGTCCCCTCTGCCTTACTCCTCCTCCTCCCCCTCCCCCTTCTTCACAGGCTTGGCCTATCACTTGTCTCCTCGCCGCATCCACCGGTAACGCCATCGGCCATTTCGTCGCTGTCCTCACCTGCCTCCGCTCCTCATCCTGATCCCTCTCTCCCTCTCTCTCTGTCTCCGACGTGTCACTCTTGTCTTGTCGAGTTCCCCTCCCCCATCGACAATCCAATTTCATCCCTCCATCCATCTGGCTAAGCGCTCCAAATGATTATTTGAACTTTCACATTTGGTTTCATCACTTCGATTTGGTTTGGATGGACTACAAGAGCATCAATCGACAACATCTAGAGCAGTGAAAAACATACACACAAACGAACAATGTCTCTGGTGGCAAGAGGAATGCCAGGCTGTGTCTCTCTATCCGCAAAGAGTTGGAGAAAAAAAGGAAAGTTCCATGTCATGGAAAGGATAGTGTTGAAGGGACATCAGAGAATAGCCAAGGTCCGTTGGCGTCGAAGCGGCGGGAACCAAGCCCGCTTCATTCGCCGGTCGAGAGCCGAGAATCAACCAGTTGGAAGTGCTCAAAGAAGGCCTCGAAGAGGTCTGTCAGAAGTGCCAGGTCGGTACAGCCTGCCTGCTCGCGGATCGAATGCATCGACACTGTCACATTATCCGTACTTCATCAGTCTTGCAGCATTCCAGCTAAGATTCTTTTTTTTAAAAAATAAAAAAAAAGGCAGAGGGGGGTCTCACGTTGCGGACATCCTATGTCGACCGTGCGTAGCCCCATCTTGGACACTAATGGGCCGATCGTAGAGCCTATTCAAACATACGTCTCGTTTGTCAGCATCATCTTCCTGCGTCTTTGAGTTTCAATGGAAGGGTGACCCACCACATGCCATATCGTTGCGTACTTCGTACTCTTGCAAAGGGACCTTGGAATATAGGAGAGGATTCAGTAAGGGGCAAGATGTGATGGCTTGATTTGGGACACACCTTGGCTATGGCGGCCACTTGACGGAGCAAAAAGGTGGTCGCAGCGGTACTAGTGGAGATCCAGTCGGTCAGTCAAGACATCCCATTCTCAGCCATCCTGATCCACCCGTACGCATACTCTTACCTCGCATATCTTTGCTTGGCATTCGTCTTGATCGCAGGGCCTTTGTTGATCAAAGGCCGATGGTTTTGCTCGTGTTTCTCAGGATAACAAGGGTGTATGGCGTGTCTATCTCGTTCGAAAAATAAAAAATAAATAAGCGTTTCGGGAAGAAGGTCCATGTTTATTTGCTATGGGGAAATCAATTCGTACCCCATGTCACAACTCAGTAAGAACGAGGCCGCAAGCGTTTGTTCCGTCAATGCTGGCGAGGGATGCGTCGTAAAGGCACTAGAAACTCGGGTGAGAATCGCTTCCAAAAAGTTCGATTCGGCTCCTTGGTGAGACACAGAGCCAATCTCCTCATTATCCCTTTTATCAACAGGCGCAAAGCATTGTCTGTACACTGTGTTCTGGAAACAAGCACACAGTTAAGAGAGAGAGATGCTTACCAAAGAGCAATTGTTCGAATCAAGCCGCTCTCCTCGAGGCCTTTAGAGTTTGGGCCGCCCTCGACAGATTTGGCGAGAGCCTCGAATGCGGCGAAGGAGCTGAAGAGGTTATCGAGTCTCGGGGAAAAGATGAACTCGCCCATGCCACCGCCGACGATCGAGGGACTGGTGTCGAAGAGGGAGAGCTCGAGGTCATGGATATCGCTCTCCTTGACCGGCGTGTCGAGTTTCTCCGAGAGCGCATCAGCTAAAATGTTCAGTAATAACGGATGGTGGTTCTCTTGCGTCGAGAGCGCAGACTTGCTGATGGGCGGAGACGCCTCGGTGGGCTTCACAGTCTCGTTCAATTGTTCAGTGGCCATGGATAATATGGGCACCATCTGCGTTTCAAGGTTACATCTACATATATAATGTAAGAAAGAGGCGCTCAACTCTTCCTTGTCTTTTTTTTTTGTAAATTTGGGTGGTGGTAAGACTTACTTGAGTTGATCAGTTTGAGTCCTATCCAAGTGTATGGCGAGGGTTGGGAAGCGAAGAATTGGACGAGGGATGTTGACGAGGTGAGAAACAAAGGACGAGCGTTCCTTCACAATGACGCGACCGGCGACACCCAGGTCTCGATCAAACCAGGTGGGCCAAAGTCCACCGCCACTAGTTAATCGGTTACCACACAAAATGAAGACGAATAAAAAAAAAGAGTTAACTCCAACGAGGGATTTGGGTGAACGGGAGGGGTAGAGGGTGGGACTCACTATGTTTCAACGCCCACTTGAAGATATCCCAACTTAGTTTGCTTGGATACTGGTCGGATTTTAAAACAGGGTCTACGTATAGAATAAATGGAAAATTAACTTTTTTCTTTTTTTTTTCAAGATAGAAAGGGGATCTAATGAGATACTAACGAGTCCGTGTGACAGCCTACAATGGCCATGCCGTTCCCAGGCTCATAAGCTCCGCCGACGGCAAAGGCAACTGATTATGATTGAAACATTAGCAGTCAGCTTGCAAGACAGGAAGAATGGACCACCGAACTGATTGAGCTCTGGTTCCTGGGAGGGTATTCAAGACAAGAGATTTCAGCGCAAGAAGGGAGTTGATCGCGAGAAGAGACTGGAGTTGAACCTGGTGACGTAATACTTGCCACCCTTTTTGAGTGAGTCATTCCACTGATCGCGTTCCTTGAGACGCTTGAAGCCAGCGGATTCGAGACGGTTGATGGCATTGGAGACCGCATGGAAAGGGGTGGGTGATTGGTTGATGAAGGTGAGGAACTTGTCGACGATAGCTGCTGGTTGCTGAATCTATTTGGTCAAGAGAAGTTGTCAACTTTTCGAAGGAAATGGATCGACAGGAAGAAGTGACTTACCATCTTTTAATTATTTTAATTCTTTCAATTCTTGTACTTCTTTTTTAATTCTTTCAATCCTTTTAATTCTTTTAATTCTTGTAATTCTTTCAATTCTTTTAATTCTTGTGATTCTTGTGATTCTTGGATTGGCGCATACATCGAGTAGGATGGTCTGGTTCGGGGGAGGGGAGTACTACCCCCCGGGGAGTGTGGGCTGTACTCCTCAGTCTGCCATCCATTCAACATCCACTTGGAGAGGACAACATGACGAGCACGACGATCGCAAGAGAGGCAAAGAATGCATTCGACGCATTCCAGTCGACAGAGCAAACATACAAGAATCAGGCATTGCGCACACTCAAACAAGCATTGGTAGAGAACAAGCACGAGATATTGCAGGCAAACGACGTGGATGTCCAGGTAAGAGATCAATCAGATTGATTCCAATCCAGGCCAGTTGTATCTGATTCAGTCACCAATTCTACAGGAAGCAGAGGCACTGGTTAGGGAAGGAAAACTATCGGAATCCATCGTCAAGCGATTAAACCTACGCTCCAGTCCCGACAAGTTTGACTCGATCGTCGATGGGATCGAAGGCGTCATCAAGCTGGATGACCCCACCGGCAAGATCCACTCGGTGACTAAATTGGACGAACAGCTGGATCTCTACAAGGTCAGCTGTCCCATCGGGGTGCTCTTAATCATCTTTGAGGCTCGCCCAGAGGTCCTCATCAACATTGCTGCCCTGGCCATCAAGAGTGGTAAGCCAAATATATATACCTGATCATCATGTTTGCTCTGCTTCTGAGCGGGGTCGGTCTTGTTTCAGGGAATGCCGCGATCCTCAAGGGAGGTAAGGAATCGATCAAGACGCAGGATGTCTTGACGAGGATCATCAAGCAAGCGTTATCAAGTTGCTTGCCAGCCAACTTGATCCAGACCATCTCCTCTCGATCGGATGTCAATGAGCTCCTCCAACAGAATCAGTATATCGACCTGGTCATACCACGTGGCAGTAAGGAGTTGGTGCAATTCATACAAGACCATACCAAGATCCCTGTACTGGGACATGCCGATGGTCTCTGTAACATATATATCGACCAAGATGCTGATGCTGAAAAAGTGATTCGATGTGTTTTGGATGCTAAGGTAGGCTCTTCCTTTATAGAAGAAATTCTTTCTACCGTCCATTTCGTTCTTTACTTAATGTACATTTTTTTTTTTTGGTGGATGCAGACCACATATCCCGCGGCCTGCAATTCGGTCGAAACCCTACTGGTGCATCGTTCATGGCTGGGGAAAGAGTTTACGGAGCTGGTGGTGAATCTGTTAAATGAAAAGGTGACACTGAAGCTAGACCAGGCTAGTTTGGATGCATTGAAGTCGAGCCCGGTGGTGACGAACCATCTCTTGTTTTGGTCGAACTGCTCGTTGGCACGGGAAGAGGATTTCAAGACAGAGTGGCTATCGCTGACGCTCTCCATCAAGACGGTGGATAGTATCACAGAAGCGATTTCGCACATCAACCAGTATTCATCCCACCATACGGACTCCATCATCACCGAGAGCCTCTCCCATGGCACCCAGTTCTGTCGGGCTGTCAACAGTGCCTCGGTGTATGTGAACTGCTCGACTCGGTTTGCGGATGGTTATCGGTATGGGTTTGGGACTGAGATTGGGATCAGCACGAGCAAGATCCACTCCCGAGGGCCCGTTGGCCTGGATGGCCTAGTGATCTACAAGTGGATGATGTTTGGCACCGGCAGCCGGGCACACATCACGGCCGACTACGCGCCGGACAAGAAACAGTTCCTCCATTTCCCGGTGCCACTGGACGAGCCAGGCCTCATGAACCCATTCTCCAGCGACTAGCCCTTGCTCTCTTTGTCTGGTTGTTGTTGTTATTGCTGTTGCTGTTCCTTGAAGCGGATGAATATTTATTTATTCTGAAGATCCAGAGGGACATACAGGAAGAAAAAAAGAAAAGCACCCGGAACCACCAGCATGTCCGCCCCCGCTCCACTGGTGCTGCACGCCCTGTTCACCAACACGGCACTCAAGCCGAGACTCGTCATCCTTCAGGACTGTCCCGCTCAGTCTGCACAGCCACTCATCTGCCAGCTCATCTCCACCAGCACTCTCTTCCTCATCGCATCCCAGCACTCCCTCAGACAACCACAGCCATCACCCAGCTACCAACTCAACATCGCACTCCTCGCGACCCATCATGACGCCACACATTCTCCAGAGTACCAACGCATCCTCAATGCCGTCGCTCTCCACGTTCGTCTCGTCGCTGTCATAATCAGCCACAGCATCCTAACTTTGAGTTCATCTCATCTATAGAAATCATCCCCCCTTTCCATCCTGATCGACTCAGTCCAGGAACTCTTTCGTCTGCTGTCTCCACATCTCGCCTTCACATTCCTCAGGTCCCTACTAGACATCTTGCCGAATCGTATGTCGACACTTTTTTTTTTCGAAAACACATAGCTTGCTGATGGAAATACTGCAGCCGAATCCCGTCTGATCGTGGTAGACTCTCCTCATTTACAAACCTCGTCTTCCAAGTCCCTGGTCGTCGATTCGTCAGCACTACTACGATCGGCATCTCTCTCGACGAGCTATTTGCATCTCAGGATCCACCCCACCAGTCTCCTGGACCATCTCATCAATGTTTTTGGGCTGTCAGTCCCGGTACCATCGGGGAAGCAAGTGGGGACACAATACGACCCGCGACTGTTTGCGTTGATGGACGAGTTGGCTGAGGGGTGTGATCCGTACATAGCACCGATGAGCTCGGGGGGGAAGCATCCGTTGGTGGTCGTCCCACAGGCCCTCATGGCACCGTCCTCTGCGGCCAACACGGGCACCTGCATCCTCGAATGGTCCGCCAAGAACTTGCCGCTCTGCGCCACCTCTCCGTCCGCTTCCATCGCGCTCAAACCCAGCTCTAACAAGAAGAACCCCCGCCTCTCTTCCCACATGACCTCCGTACAACACGGCCTCGAGGCCCTCAAACTCCTCCCCGTCACTGACCTCCCTTCCGGTGCACACTTCAAGCTTGTGCCTTTACCCGTCTCTCAAGTCCTCGTCAAACGAACCTTGATTAAGCTTGCAGACCGGCCTGTCGATCAGGTATGTATCCCTCCTCTCCCGATTTATTCCTTTAACTTGACATCACCAACCAAAAGAAAAATCTAATCTGATTGTTGCTTCCCCGGTCTTCTAAGACCGCCCCTAATCCTGTGCGCGACGGCAACCTGACGTTCAATCTGTCCTTGACGGACAAACAACGGGCGGAGCGAGAGGCAGTTGCGCTCCCCTTTCTACCCCGGCGGGCAGCTGACGGCACAGGTGCGGCTCCATCCTCCTGCCTGTCTTCCTGTACACATCAACTGATATAATTTTCCTGTTTTTTTTTCTTTTTCTTTTTTTCTTTTTGGATATGGTTGTTCGATAGTCATTGAGGCTCCCGGCCAGATCTTCGACGGCTCGTTCCAGAACAAATCCTCCTCTGTTGCCAAGATTGGCAGGATCGATTACCAGCCTGACTCGGCCGACGACTTGGACGAGGATGAGCCGGACGACGATGATGAAGACTTCTGACCCTTTTTTTATTCTTGCACGTCTCTAGGGTCTCCTTTCATGTCATCTCTTTCTCTTCCGTCTGAGCATGTCTGCCGTGACCCTACACCATTTGCGGCTCGAATTGCGTTCTGTCGTTTTGGTCACGATGGCTTGGCTTGCGGATGACCAGATAAACACACCACCATTACAGGTGAGGCAGCAGCAGTTGGGGAATGGCCTTGAGGGGCTGAGGAGATCCTGTAGATGGAACTCATGAGGTTATTTAGAAGACAAATGAAAGGATCTTCAAGACTATCTGTGCTTGCTGAGCCACAGAATGCATGTCATTTGTCAGTGGTGGTTATCGAGTGAGGTTTTTGGGCTCACATGGGTATAGGATCAGGTTGGGTGTATGTACAAGGGTTAATACTACAGAGGGCATGACAGCGGACAAGGCTTGAGGGGTCAGTGATTGTTGGCAGCAGACACTTGAGGAGTGGGACAGATGCAGGGATGGTGTGGGGTGTTTATAGGTGAGGTAGCTGCATAGATACTCAGTAGTAGGTGTGCAGCCCTGGGATGCGGTGCACATCACAAAGATGGAACTGAGACAGTCCAACAAACAAGGGAAAGTATTTTCAGAACTATCCGGTCTTGTTGAGTGGAACTATGTATGGCTTTTGTCAGTGTCAGAGAGATGATTAAAAATCACTCAAGGCAGAATATTCAGAATCTCTTTCCAGGTTGCATTTCAGAAATGGGTGGTGAAAGAGAGTGCTTATTATTGGAGTTGAAGACAATACTTACTGCATTATTCTAATGTTCCACAGTGAACCCACAAAGTACACCATACTAATGCAGCAAAGCTTTCAGTTTCTCAGCCGTATGGTTTGTCTTTCCCACAATGCATTTGTATCCAGTTCATGAGCCGCAGGCACTGAATATCAAAGGCCAGCAAAGTGTAGCAGACTATATTTTATGTACATACTTGCTGCACAGTCCACATCATTAATTAATTTGATCATTCTTATACTTTGGGTCCTGACAAAGTACCAGAAGGAGTAGGAATTTGTGGGTAGGCCCAGTTGGTAACCCTAGGTAGCATTACTTGAAAAATCCATTTCTGAAATAATGTTTCAGCATTTCTCAATATTATGCAGAATATTGGATTCCCTGTCACATCTCTAAGGCTGACATTGAAAATCTGGTGAAACTGCACATATGTAATTATATTCTCAGCAATAGCTGCCGCTGAAGGCATGGTACACACGGGAACACCGGCATCTCAATTTCAACCCATCAATATCCAGAAAAGCAACCTGTTCAAGTTAAACTCCTATGTGTAGCTGGTGATCTGCTTGCGACCAAGAAGGCTGCTGGATTTGCTCACCACAATGCAACACAATTTTTCTCGTGGTGTCTGGCTAAGTGGGTGGATCTCAATACCTAGAACGTGACACACCTCAAACACAACAAAAGGCCCTTGAATATGCTAACAAAATCAAGAAGTGTAGAACCAAGAACGCTCAGGACATGCTTCTCAGAGCAATGTAGTAAGATGGTCTGAACTAAATTGACTAAGTTACTGGGATCCAACTCAGCATGTTGTTCTCAGAATGATGTATAACTGGCTTGAAGGTATCCTCCACAGACACTTCCGTTATTGATGGAGATTCCATCTCACCTCTCAGTCTAAAACAGCCAAACAAATATCCAATTTACCCCATTCCCCATCAGCAAAATGTACATGATTATATGATTCACTAATGGAGCTTGATTCAATCACCAAAGACTCAGATGGCACCAGTGACAAGGACAACAACATCTTGCTTGATGCTGGACCTATGGGGAGCTTCTTTTCAGAAGACAACATATACCAGTGTGGTATTCTTGAATGCTAAAAAATTAAAAAAAAAAATTCTTTTATTCTTCATTCTTTTTCTCTTTGCTTTTTTCTATCTTTTCCCCTATTTCTCACACTACATGACAGAAATAACAACATCTGATGGAAGAAACGGATCCAAAACTTACTTTAAACCCTGTTCAACTTGCACAGCAACCTCTCAAACCCCTTGGATCAGAAGTT